>MDKI01005424.1:0-34214 GCA_005239505.1 Nicotiana paniculata | reverse complement strand
TTCAGTATAATTTGGACCATGCCAAAAGAAATAAGGGATAGCCTTAACATACCTGGAATAGGAAAAACATCTGTATGATGTTTTTGGAAAAAGTTTCACCGTACTTCTTTAGAACCGCAAAATTTCTCCGTTGCTAAAAATCTAAAGATTCCCGTTCGATTTTCTTTTGTACGAATTGATTGCAAGAAGAACGTCGTTAACTTCTCATTCTAGTTGTAATGTTTGAGAATGAAATTGTTGAAGATTAGGAGAATGGCTAACGTTGAATCATGGTTGAAAGAGTTTGGTTGGAGAATGAGTAATATTCTGATGGTGTAGTCTTTAGTATGAAAATGTAAGAGTGGAGTGAATGTCTAATGTTATGCCACTTATCAAGAAATGACTCTTATTCATTTCTTTAGAAGGTGGCTAGCTGCCACGTGGGGTTGGGGGTGGGATATTTAATCTTTATCTACTTATTAGGTAATTAGGTAATGTCCCGTTACCCAGTAATTAACCAATTACCCGTATAATTAAAAATTATGATAAATTACTTAAAATTATATTTGTTTTTAAACAATACTTCATATATACTTTATATATATTACTATTGTGGTCACATGGTACCTTTCTTGGTACTAGTTCATAATTATCGGGTATTATCGATCGACCCGGTATTTCATTCCCAATTGTCCATTTTCAACGAAACTCGTTTTCTTTAATCCGTATACCCCTTCATCCTTCATAACACTTATTTATCTTTTTTTTTAAATAACGTAAATACTTTGACTTCAAAATGATCTCATTCCCGAGTCCACATCGGTTAACTGAAGACGAAACTTTTAACGTACAAAAACGCGAGATGTGACAGTTACACCCCTTTGAGCCTATAGACTTTTATTTGGTACCCACCTTACAAACCTATACCCTTTTTGTTCTTAATTGACATTCTTTTGATCCTTTCACCTCTTAAAGCACTTTAATTGTGAAATGAACTCTAAAAGAAGTAAGAAGGTACTAAGTGTGAGGTGGCTCTTGAGTGAAACCAATGAAAGGGAGAAAGGTGCACTTGTTTTTATAAAATAATACATCACTAGCGAAAATTGAAAAAAGAAAATAGTTGGAAAAAGAAAAGAGAAAAATCTTTAAAAAAGAAGGAAAAATAGAGATGAATAAATTGTTGTCTTGTTCTTGCTAGTGTGTATCAATTAAAGTAGTGCTTAAAGAAGAACTAAACGTTTTCGGGGGTGATATTGTTTGTGAAATTGAAGTGGCGTTGAAGAAAATACACTTAAAGTAATTTTGTGATGTGTTAAAGTGCTTAGGAAGGTGAGTCACTATTCCTAAAATATATCATACCCGTCCCTTAGACAACATTACAACCACAAAAAAGTCCTAATTGATTTTAGATCGAGTGCGCCTACATTAGTAGAGATTTACATTAAGGGCAAGCCTATGGTACCAATTTCATGCATGTGACTTCTTTTTGAGAGTGAGAGATTTCTTTGATATATATGAGTCCTTAAACTATATTTGATCATGAGATTCGAATGTGTGGATTCAATTTACTCTATTGTTCTTATTGTGAGGGCACATGGTTTCACGAGGGATAGGTAATATTATTAGACTTCTCTACGATGTTGGGTGTTCAAGCCATGAGTCCATTGTGACATTGAGTCGGTTTTTGAGGTTAGGGTTGTTCTGAACATGTTGTCTTTGTTTAAATGTTTTTGAAGTATGGCATAAGCTAAAGGGAAGTGTGTGGTGATTGCATATAATAGGGTTTAATTGTTTCTATCAACCATGGTCATTGGTGTAAAGTTCTCAAAAATAGAGTTATTTGTTGGTTGACTCGAGGACGAGCAACGTTTAAGTGTGGGGTGTTGATGTTTGGCTTAAAGTATGAAAATTTATGTATATTGTCTCACATTTTGCTCATGTCTCGTATATTTAAGATGTTTAATATGATGGTTTGTGCTAAATTGTGGTATTTCTATGTGTAGGAATCATTCGGATGCAATTTGGGACGAACCGGCGCGAATTGGAGAAAAAGACAATATTGAGGGCCACAGCCAGCATGGGGCACTGGCTGTGGCACAGTTTCCAGAATGCAAAATGTTTGAGCGCCAGGGCCAGCGCCCATGCTGCCTTGGACGCTCGGGACGTGAAGTTTCCCTATTCCACTTAGGATTCGGGTATTTCGACCCTAAGAAGCCCCCAACTCATATAAAATCCACCCTAAACCTATTTTGGTGGGGAGGACGTGACTTTTAGAGGAAAACACAAGCACAGAGCCGTCGTGGAGGCCATAATTCATCTTTTTTTCCACCAAACTTAGTATTTGTTATGTTCCTTTGTATGATTTGTTGTTTGGTTACCATGTATATGTGGAGCTAAACTTCACGTTATAGGGTTGTGGTTCTTTCATGACTATTGCTATTCGGATATTGATTTTTCTTTCTTGATTTATCATATTGGTTTATTTATTCAATCTTGTGCTTAATTATTTGATTTCTTGATCACCAATTGAATACTATCTACGAATCTAGAATTGCACTCAAAAGTGGGAATTCTAGATTGCATAAAGGATTGAGTAGATCAAGTTCTTGAACCTGGGCATCGGGGAACAGATTCGCAGTTAGGATAGACATATACCTAATTGCCTTGCTTGGTTGATTTACCGGAATTATAAATGCGTTCTTGTTAGTTCTAATTCCATAGACATATAGGCGTTAGGTTAGCTTGAATAGGTGAGTAAGAACTCGAAAGATTCTTATGAGCAATATTAACCCTATCAACCAATAAACCAGATAAATTAATTAGTCAATTTAATTAAAGAATACAATATGATTGTTAGATAGCCCATAACCCTAGATCGTTTTCATCGCACTGGTAACATAAAAATCTGATATCCTTTTGTTCAGAGTTCATTATTTGTTTTTCTTTATTTTAATTAGTTTAGAATAAAATACTTCTAGGTTTAATCCTTGTTTATATAATTAGGATAGTCTAATTTAGTTAATAGTTAATCAGAAGTCCTGGTGGGTTCGACATCCGACTTTTAATCACTTTATTACTTGACGACCGCGTATAGTTGCATGGGCGTTTGGCCGCAACAAGTTTTTGGCGCCATTGCCGGGGGAACCACAATAGTCATAAAAGAACCACAACCCTAGAACGTGAAGTTTAGCTCCACACAGACATGGTAGCCAAAAAGAAAATCATACAAAGGAACATAACAAATACTAAGTTTGGTGGAAGAAAAGATGAATTATGGCCTCCACGGCGGCTCTGTGCTTGTTTTTTCCTCGAAAAGTCACGTCCTCCCCACAAAAATAGGTTTAGGGTGGATTTTATATGATTTGGGGGCTTCTTAGGGTCGAAATACCCGAATCCTATGCGGAATAGGGAAACTTCATGTCCCGAGCGTCCAGGGCAGCGTGGGGCGCTGGCCCTGGCGCTCAAACATTTTGCATTCTGGAAACTGTGCCACAGCCAGCGTCCCACGCTGGTTGTGGCCCTCAAAATTGTCTTTTTGCCTTTTTGCTTTAATTTTGCTCCAATTCGCGTCGTTTCGTCCCAAATTGCATCAGAATGATTCCTACACATGGAAATACCACAATTTAGCACAAACCATCATATTAAAAATCTTAAATCTACTAGACATGAGCAAAATGTGAGGCAATATACATAAAATATGCATAGGAAGTGGTTGATCTTCCTCAGGGGAAATAAGCCTTTAGGTTCGAAATGGATCTTTAAACGAAAAATAAAAGTTGATGGCATTATTGACAAATATAAGGCAAGACTTGTTGTCAAAGGTTATAGACAAAAAGAAGGCCTTTATTACTTTGACACTTACTCACCAGTAACAAGGATAACATCTATTAGGGTGTTAGTGGCACTAGCGGCCGTGTATGGTCTTGAAATCCATCAAATGAATATTAAAACAGCTTTCTTAAATGGAGAATTGGAGGAAGAGATTTACATGGAACAACCTGAGGGTTTTGTGGTTCCTGGTAAAGAAAAAAAAAGTGTCCAAACTTGTTAAGTCTCTTTATAGACTTAAATAATTACCCAAACAATGGCATGCCAAATTTGACCAAACAATATTGACAAGTGGGTTTAAAATCAACGAGTTCGACAAATGTGTTTACATTAAAAACACTCCAGGTCATGAAGTCATTGTTTGTTTATATGTTGATAATGAGCAAAAGTATGGTAGATATAAATGCAACAAAGTGCATGTTGGCTAGGAAATTCGACATGAAAGACTTAGGAGTTGCTGATGTGATCTTAGGAATCATAGTTCACAAGACTCCACAAGGTCTAGCATTATCACAGTCTCATTACATTGAAAAGTTACTTGACAAGTTCAAGTATTTGGATTTCAAAATTGCCAAGACTCCAATTGACCTGAGTATGCACTTCAAAAGAATGAAGGTGAAAGTGACTCACAACTGGACTATGCAAGAGTATTGGGAAGTTTGATGTATATCATGAATTGTACGCGACAAGATATAGCATGTGCTATTAGCAAACTGAGTAGGTTTACAAGTAATCCCAATCAAATTGTGATGACCCAAAAGGTCATCCCATATATTTCAAGCTAATTTTGTGTTTTGAGGTCGTGAAAACCTCCTTCTATCTCACGTTGATTTGTGTGCGCAACCCAGGCGTGTAGGCGGGAAGCCTTTATGTGAAAAACTGATAAAAATGATAATTTTATATTAGAAATTTGAATAAAGTTGACTTCGGTCAACATTTTTGGTAAAAGAACCCGGACCCGTGATTTGACGGTCCCAGAGGGTCTGTAGGAAAATATAGGACTTGGGCGTATGCCCGGAATCGAATTCCGAGGTCCCAAGTCCGAGAAATGAATTTTTAAAAAAGAAATTGTTTTCTGAAAATAAAAGAGGTTTTTGAAAATGAAATTATATGTGAAACCTGTGGTATCGGGGTCGTATTATGGTTCCGGAGCCCGGTACAGGTTCGACATAATATTTGTGTCATATCTGTGAAGTTTGGTAAGAAACATACTTCATTAGATGTGATTAGGACCGTAAATGCAAAATTTAATGTTTAAAGAAGTTTTGAGGAATTTCATTGATTTTTGGTTTGATTCGTCGTTTTGGCATTATTTTATGTGATTTGAAACCTTGAGCGAGTTCGTGTTAGGTTATATGACTTGTTTGTGTGATGAGACGGGGTCCCGGGGGGCCTCGGGTGCATTTCGGATGGGCTTCGGACCATTTTCTTCCATTTTTGAACTCTGTTTCTGGTGTCTGTTGCCCTCTTTCGCGATCGCGTAGCCCAAGCCGCGATCGCATAGTGTTTTGTTTTCCCCGCCCGTTTTTCCTTCATCGCGATGTGTCCCTGCTAGTTGCCCAAACTTTGTTCTTCGCGTTCTCATTCTTCAATACGCGATCGCATAGCTTCCTGTTCTCCTCCTCCGCGTTCGCGAACTCCTTGTCGCGTTCGCGATGAACAACCTGGGCAGCTTTCCTCTTTCTTCTTCGCGATCGCAAACCATGTTCCGCGATCGCGATTCATTTAACGTCTGGTCAGAATATAAGTTTTCCAAAATTAGGGTTTCACCATTTTTAACATATTTTGACTTCTAGAGCTCGGGTTTTGGCGATTCTTTGAGGGTTTTTCACACAAATCTAATGGGTAAGTGTTATTCCACTATAATTAATTATATTTCATAAATTAGTTCTTATTTTTATCATTTAATTTGTGTTTTAGGTTGAGGGAATTGTGGGTTTTGAAAGAAAACTTCTAAAATGTAAAATCATGATTTGAAAGACCAAATGTTATCAGAATTGGATAAATTTAGTATCGGTGAACTCGTATCGGAATGGGTAATCGAAATTTTTAAAATTTGTCTGGTTCCAAGGTGCGGGCCCGGGGGTCGATTTTTATAATTTTGTAAAGATTGAAACTTTATTATTCAGAATAGTTCCTTATACGTTTTATGTGTGTTTTGAAGTTGTTTTAGTTGATACTGAGCCGTCCAGAGGTCTTTCCACCCGAGAAGTCTATTTTTGAGTACCGGGTTGTCGTCTTTGAGGTAAGTATCTTACCTAACCTTGTGTGGGGGAATTACCCCTTAGGATTGAGTCTTCCTTGTTGATTGAAGTCCGAGTATGCAAGGTGACGAGTGTGTACTCGGAATTATTTGCAATTAGATTGGCCTTTTAGGATTCGTAGGTTCTTATATTACCGTGTATGATTGTAATTCTTACGTTTGAATCCTGGGTTGTTAATTTCATCCCTTCCTGTTTAAATTAGAATTATTTGTTTTTGGATTCCTTCATTGGTTATTTGACCTTACTTGACTTAACTAAATATTCTACTTCTCTCGTCTTCATGCTATATTTTCTTCCTAGGATCCCCTCCGGAGTCTGTACACACCCCAGTGAGCGCCGGTACCGATTGAGTGATGATTATTGCCTGATGGGCTAAACAGAGTGATTGTGAGGATTCCTGATGGGCTAATGTTACAGAGTGATTGTGAGGATGCCTCATGGGCTAATGTTACAGAGTGACCGTGAGGATGCCTGATGGGATAATGTTACAGAGTGATGGTTAGGATGCCTGATAGGCAATGGTTACAAGAAATGATTGTGGCCCGAGGGGCAGATTTATGACGATTTTACTAAAGTTTTCGAACTATGATTTACTTCGTTTTTCAAACTGAGTTTTTCTGAGGATTTCACTAAAATATATTGATATTATACTTGTTTTTAAAGGATTTTAAAACTGATTTGAAACTTATGTATTTGTTGAATCTTACTTGGTGTTTACTGGTTTGGTGAAATTGTGCATCTGTCTTGTATGCTTTATATTTTCAGACTGTGATTTCTTTTCATTACTACTGAGTTGGCGTACTCATCATTACTCCTTGTGCCCTTGTGCACAGATCCAGGTACTAGATCGTAGCAGTAGTTGTTCAGTTGATAGTAGCAGTACACGGGATTCGAGGTAGCTGCCAGCGTCCACAGCTTCTCCACTTCCCCTCCTACTTAGTCCTATTTTTGGATTCTGAGAAATATTATATTTAGCAGAGTTAGTTTTATTTTCTGTTAGATGATCATGACTATTGACTCCAGTTCTGGGAGATTGTTTAGAGTTGTTAGTTCATTATTGGGGGCGCTAGACTTATATAATTAAATTCTTTGCTATGACTGTTGTTATTTGCTATATTATGAACTGTTAAAATAAGAGTAATTGCGTAGTAAGGTGATGTTTGGCTAGCCTAGTTCCACGTTAGGCGCCATCACGGCCTGTTAGGATTTGGGTTCGTGACAGTTGGTAACAGAGCTCTAGGTAACATAGGACTCAACGGTCATGAGCAAGTTCAGTAGAGTCTTGCGGATCAGTACAGAGACGTATGTACTTATCTTCGAGAGGCTACAGAACTTTTAGGAAACATCTCTATTTTCTTGAACTCTTTCATGCCAATCTATTGATTCTTGAATCTAAACTTATGTTGTTTCATTCTCTCACAGATGGTGAGGACACGCAATACCGAGCAGGGTAACCGGGCACCAATTGGACCCATGAGAGGTCGAGGCCACGGTCGAGGCCGTAGTAGAGGTAGGGGACCAACTCAGGCAACAGTGGGGGCAGTACCAGAGGATCCCTCAGTTATTCAGGATCAGGTTTCCGCTAATGTTGCCCCAGCAGGACAGGCTCCGGCACCTGCTGTGCCTATTGTGATTTTGGGTCTCCAGGAGACTTTGGCTCAGATATTGACGATATGTTCCAGTTTAGCTCAGGCAGTTGCTACGACTACTACTGCCAATGCAGCTCAGGACGGGGAAGGAAACCAGACTCCAGCTGCCCGGGCACCTGAGCCAGTGGTACGGGATATTCAGGCACCAGGAGCAGCCCCAGATCAGCCAGTTGCTCCAGCTCAGGGTGTTGAGGTCGTTGTTATGCCTGAGGATGAGCAGCGTAGGTTGGAGAGGTTCAGCAGACTGAGGCCTCTGTCTTTCAGTGGTGCAGAGGGCGAGGATGCCCAAGGTTTTCTTGATAAATGTCAGAGAATGTTTTGTACTGCAGGTATTTTGGAGACCAGCGGAGTTTCATTTGCTACTTATCAGTTTGAGGGTGCTGCATTTACTTGGTAGGACTCATTCGAGAGGCGTAGGCCGGTTGGTTCAGCACCTTTTACCTGGCAGCAGTTCTCCACTATTTTTCTGGAGAAATATGTTCCTCAGTCTCATAGAGAGGAGCAGCGCAGGCAGTTTGAGCAGCTGCACCAGGGAGAGTTATCAGTCACCCACTATGAGATGAGGTCTTCTGAGCTGGCCAGACATGCTTCAGAGTTAGTCCCCACGGACAGGGAGCGTATCAGGAGATTTGTGGATGGTCTCACGAATCAGCCTAGGATTTTGATGACCAGAGAGAGGGTGTCAGGAGCCATATTTGAGCAGGTTGTTGATATAGCTCATGACATTAAGTCAGTTCGCAAGCAGGAGCGTGATGAGAGGGAGGCTAAGAGGCCTCGGGGATAAGGTAATTTCAGTGGTGCTCCTCCTAGAGGGAAATTTCAGCCTAACAGAGGTCGTTCATTTAGACCTCTACAGCCATCTCGCCCAGCTTACAGTAGTGCATCATCAGGGTCGGGTCCCCGTAATTTTCACCAGGGGCGTTCATATTTTAGTTCTCTTCCAGCTTAGAGCTCCGCCCGAGCATCATCTTATTAGGGTTCTTCTATGTGTGGTTCATCTGGTGGTTATAATGGTGGCAGAGGTTATCGTTCATTTTCATCCCCAGATTCAGGTGGTTGTTACGAGTGTGGAGAGTTCGGGCATGAGTGGAGGTTTTGCCCTTGTCGTACTAGTGGCTCATCCCAGATGAGGGCTAGGCCTTCGGTGTAAGCTCAAATCACTTCGCCACCTACCCAGGCAGCTAGGGGTGGTGGTCAGGCAGCTAGAGGCCGTCCTAGAGGGAGAGGTCAAGCAGGTGGAGGCCAGGCACATACTTATGCACTTCTGGCTAGACCTGATGCTATGGCATCTGATGCGATAATTACAGGTACTATTTCAGTTTTTCACACTGATGCTTTGGCTTTATTTGACCCTGGTTCCATGTACTCTTATGTCTCATCCTATTTTGCTCATTTTATGAATATGCCCCGTGAGTCTTTGGTTACGTCTGTTCATGTTTCGACTCCGGTGGGTGATACTATTATTGTGGACCGCGTGTATCGGTCGTGTCTTATATCTATTGGGGGTCTGGAGACCCGAGTGGACCTGATGTTACTGAGTATGGTCGATTTTGATGTAATCCTGGGCATGGATTGGTTATCCCCATGTCATGCTATTCTTGATTGTCACGCTAAGACCGTGACCCTACCTATACCCAGAATTTCGAGAGTTAAGTGGAGAGGGTCTGTAGAGCAGGTGCCTAGTAGAGTGATTTCCTATTTAAAAGCTCAGTGTATGGTTGGGAGAGGGTGTGAATCTTATCTTGCGTTTGTGAGGGATTAGTAGTGAGGCTCCTTCTATTGATTTTGTTCCTGTAGTCCGCGATTTTCCTGATGTATTTCCTACAGACCTGCCAGGCATGCCACCTGACAGGGATATTTATTTTGGTATTGACTTGGTACCCGACACTTCGCCTATTTCTATCCCACCTTACCGCATAGCACCAGCAGAGTTGAAATAATTAAAGGAGCAACTTCAGGAACTCTTAGATAAGTGGTTCATTCGGCCTAGTGTGTCGCCTTGGGGTGCGCCGGTGTTGTTTGTGAAAAAGAAGGATGGCACCATGCGAATGTGCATTGATTATAGACAGCTAAATAAGGTTACAATAAAGAATCGGTATCCTTTGCCTGGTATTTATGACTTATTTGATCAGCTCCAGGGAGCTAAGGTATTCTCTAAAATCGACTTGAGGTCAGGGTACCACCAGTTGAAGATTCAGGATTCTAACATTCCGAAGACGGATTTCAGGACCATATATGGTCACTATGAATTCCTGGTTATGTCATTTGGGTTGACCAATGCCCCGGCAGCATTTATGCAATTGATGAACAGTGTGTTTCAGCCCTACCTTGATACTTTTGTTATTGTGTTCATTGATGACATTTTGGTTTATTCTCGTAGCCAGGAGGAGCATGCTCAGCACTTGAGAATTGTGTTGCAGAGATTGAGAGAGGAGAAGCTTTATGCAAAATTCTCCAAGTGTGAGTTTTGGCTTGGTTCAGTGGCTTTCTTGGGGCATGTGGTGTCTAGTGAGGGTATTCAGGTGGACCCGAAGAAGATTGAGGCGGTGCAGAGTTGGCCCAGACCGTCTTCAGCTACAGAGATTCGGAGTTTCCTCGGTTTGGCGGGTTACTATCGTCACTTTGTGGAAGGATTCTCTTCTATTGCTTCACCATTGACTAGATTGACACATAAGGGTGTTCTGTTCAAATGGTCCGATGAATGTGAGGAGAGCTTTCAGAAGCTCAAGTCAGCATTGACTACAGCTCTGGTGTTAGTGCTGCCTACTGGTTCGGGTTCTTTTACGATTTATTTTGATTCTTCTAGAGTTGGCTTGGGAGCGGTGTTGATGCAGGACGGTAGGGTGATTGCCTACGCGTCGAGACAGCTGAAGGTAAACGAGAAAAATTACCTATTGCACGATCTTGAGTTAGCTGCCATTGTTCATGCCTTAAAGATTTGGTGGCATTCTTGTATGGGGTACAATGTGAGATTTACAACGATCATCGTAGCTTGCAGTATCTGCTGAGGCAGAAAGACTTGAATTTGCGACAGCAGAGATGGTTGGAGCTTCTCAAGGATTATGACTTGACTATTCTGTATCATCCGGGGAAGGCCAATGTGGTGGCCGATGCCTTGAGTCGCAGAGCCGAGAGTTTAAGGAGTCTAGCTTACCTTTCAGCAGCAGAGCGACCGTTAGCACTTGATGTTCAGACCCTAGCGGGTTAGTTAGTGAGGTTGGATTTATCAGACCCTCCACGGGTGGTAGCTAGCATGGCTTCCCGGTCTTTTTTATTGGAGCAGATCAAAGCTCGGCAGTATGATGACCGACACTTATTGGTTCTTCAGGATGGGTTCGTAGAGGTGATGCCAGAGATGTGACTATTGGTGATGACGGGGTTATAAGGATGCAGGGCCGTATTTGCGTGCCCAAGGTGGATGGTATTCGGGAGATGATATTAGCAGAGGCTCACAGCTCACGGTATTCTATTCATCCGGGTGCCACGAAGATGTATCAGGACTTGAGACAGTAGTATTGGTGGAGACGGATGAAGAGAGATATTGTAGAGTATGTAGCACGGTGTCTCAACTGTCAGCAGGTCAAGTACGAGCACCAGAGACCAGGTGGGCTGCTTCAGAGGTTAGATATTCCCGAGTGAAAGTGGGAACGGATTACTATGGACTTTGTAGTCGGGCTCCCACGAACTTCGAAGGGTTTTGATGCTATTTGGGTCATTGTGGATAGATTAACCAAGTCCGTGCACTTCATTCCTGTCCGCACTTCTTATACTTCAGAGCGGTTAGCTGGTATTTACATTAAGGAGATTGTCCGGTTGCATGAGGTTCCCATTTCTATCATTTCTGACAGAGGTACACATTTCACGTCTCATTTCTGGAAGGCTGTACAGAGAGGTATGGGTACAGATATAGAGTTGAGTGTTGCGTTCCATCCTCAGACCGACGAGCAGTCGGAACGGACTATTCAGATATTGGAGGACATGTTACGGGCTTGTGTGATTGATTTCATTGGTTTATGGGATCAGTTTCTGCCATTATCGGAGTTTGCATATAAAATAGCTACCAGTCCAGCATTCAGATGGCCCCGTATGAGGATTTATATGGTAGGAGGTGTAGATCTCCGGTTGGTTGGTTTGAGCCTGGTCAGGCCAAGTTACTGGGCACAGATTTTATTCAGGATGCGTTGGAGAAGGTGAAGTTGATTCAGGAGCGACTTCGCACGGCGCAGTCTCGGCAGAAGAGTTATGCGGACCGGAAGGTCCGGGATGTGTCATTTATGGAAGGTGACAAGGTATTGCTGAAGGTGTCACCCATGAAGGGTATCATGAGGTTCGGAAAGAGGGGAAAGCTGAGTCCACGGTTTATTGGTCCCTTTGAGGTACTTCAGAAGGTGGGAGAGGTGGCTTATCGACTTGCATTGCCACCCAGATTGTCGAGTGTTCATCCGGTCTTTCATGTGTCTATGCTCAGGAAATATGTTGGTGACCCGTCGCATGTGTTAGACTTCAGCACAGTTCAGCTCCAGGGTGATATGTCATATGAAGTTGATCCAGTAGCTATTCTAGCTCATGAGGTCAGAAAGTTGAGGTCTAAGGATATAGCATCAGTGAAGGTGTTGTGGAGAGGTCAGCCATTGGAGGAGGCTACTTGGGAGACCGAGCAGGAGATGCAGAGCAAATATCTTCACATGTTTGAGTCTTCAGGTATATTTCTAGACCCATTCGAGGACGAATGTTTGTTTAAGTGGGGGAGAATGTAATAATTGAAAATCTTATATATACTAATTAACTTAAGATTTTTAATTTATTTAAATGGTTAGTAAACCTAATTAACTATTACACATATTGAGTTGGAAATAAATAACTGAGACAATATATTATTATAAAGAAATTGGCTAGACCCACACATGGCCCACGTCAAAAAAAAAAGACCTAAGATGCAAGGAAAAGGGAGAAAATTAGGTCTTATAAATTAAAAGAGAGGAAAAAAATGATCAAAAGGCAAAACTAACAGAAAGAGCCTGCAAAACTTTTCGGCGGCGGTGATAAAAAGCTATCACCTTGTGAGCTTTCAGGTATTTCTTTTGATATTTGTCCAATATCATAAGAGTAAATGACTAGATATTTCCTATACATTCTGTAAATTGTGAAATTACAGTAGCAAAGTCAAATACAGGACAAAACTAGAAATATATGTGTTTTGAAAGAAAGATGTGTAATGATGGCCATGTGATGTTGTTGGAAAATAATAATGATCATGTGATGGTTATTAGCTTGTAAAGGATAGTATTGAGATATGGGAAACGTACTTTCTTGGGATTGAACATATTTAAGAGCTATGGAATTTTGTTTTTATGAAAATCAGTGGAAAAAAGTTGAGTTTAGGGCTTGAGTTTAAGAGACCTTTTAGGAACGATTTGAGGGGTCAAATGAACTTCGATTTTGGTGTTCTTTATATGTACGGACTCGTGAGAGGACGAAGAATATTTTGGTATAAAAATTTCTGAGTTTCGGAATGTGGGCCCGGGGTCGGGTTTTGACCGAATTCGGATTTTTGAGCTAAATTTAATATTTTTCGATTGAAAATCATTCCTTAAGCATAATTTGATGATAAAAATCTGAACTTGGTAGATTTGGAGCATTCGGAAGTTGATTCGAGAGGCAAACGTATTGCAAAATAGTTTCCGAGCTAGTTTGAGGTAAGTAATGTCTTTAAATCCTGTCCTGAGGGTATGAAACCCCGGACTATGCACCCTTTCACGGGTTTTGAACTGGAAAGATTGAAACTTTGGAAATATCTTCCGTATTTAGGAGACTACTGAGTTGCTAAACCGAATTTTAAGCCTATGCTTAATTAGTATTATTTTATTATGATATGATTTGGACTGTAAGCCATGTTAAGGGCCTAGTGCCGACTTGTTTACCCTTGAGGGTTGTGTTCCTATATTTTCCTCACTGATTTGTTATGATTTTACCCTCAGTATTTTCCTGATAAATTACTTTGACACTCAGAGTATCTTGATACTATTTGCTTGAAAATGAAACACTGTTTTGGGTCGGGAACCCGGTATATTTATGGCCTGAAGGACAAATTGAGAGTGTCTGACTGAGTGAGGCTGCAAGCCTATATTGTGAGGATGTTATGATATGAGTGAGGTTGCGGGCCTATATTGTGAGTGATTTATGCCATAATGTGGCTTGTTATAGCACTTGGGTTGTAGGATCCCCTCCGGAGTCTGTACACACCCCTAGTGAGTGCTGGTACCGATTGAGTGATGATTATTGCCTGATGGGCTAATGCAGAGTGATTGTGAGGATGCCTGATGGGCTAATGTTGCAGAGTGATTATGAGGATGCCTGATGGGATAATGTTACAGAGTGACCGTGAGGATGCCTGATGGGCTAATGTTACAGAGTGATGGTGAGGATACCTGATGGGCAATGGTTACAAGAAATGATTGTGGCCCGAGGGGCAGATTTATGATGATTTTACTAAAGTTTTCGAACTATGATTTACTTCGTTTTTCAAACTGAGTTTTTCTGAGGATTTCACTGAAATATATTGATATTATACTTGTTTTTAAAGGATTTTGAAACTGATTTGAAACTTATGTATTTACTGAATCTTACTTGGTGTTTACTAGTTTTGTGAAATTGTGTATCTGTCTTGTGTGATTTATATTCTCAGACTATGATTTCTTTTCATTAATACTGAGTTGTCGTACTCATCATTACTCCCTGTGCCCTTGTGCACAGATCCAGGTACTAGATCGCAGCAGTAGTTGTTCAGTTAATAGTAGCAGTACACGGGATTCGAGGTAGATGCCAGCGTCCACAGCTTCTCCACTTCCCCTCCTACTTAGTCCTCGTTTTGGATTCTGAGATATATTATATCGGCGATACAGACTCAAGCCGCTCCTACCCACTCCGGGGTACCATAGCATGTCGGAAATAAAGGGGGTTAGTTTTATTTTCTGTTAGATGCTCATGACTATTGACTCCAATTCTGGGAGGTTGTTTAGAGTTGTTAGTTCATTATTGGGGGCGCTAGACTTATATAATTAAATTCTTTGTTATGACTACTGTTATTTGCTATATTATGAATTGTTAAAATAAGAGTAATTGCGTAGTAAGGTGATGTTTGGCTAGCCTAGTTCCACGATAGGCACTATCACGGCCTGTTAGGATTTGGGGTCGTGACATTATTTGACCTTAATTGACTTAAATAAATATTCTACTTCTCTCGTCTTCATGCTATATTTTCTCCCTATCTTGCCTAGTTGACTATAAGTAGTGTCATCTAGCCTTATAGTTGACGATCCGTAGTTGGAACATCTATTCATTGGAGTCAAGCATGCCCGTGAGTCTTACATTGAGATTTATATGACTATTCCCTTAAGTGCTACTTTGGTCTAATTGTTAGACATTTATGTCATTGGTATTTCCTTGATGTTGCCTATTACTGGGCCTTTGTTGAAGTTGAGTTTATTCCTGAAGTTAAATGTTTAGGTGAGATTGGTTATAGCTATTTCCCTTGACGGGATTGTGTGGTTTCTCTTATTATTCCGTTGTTGATGATGTTTTTTGCCTTGTTGACTCCCTTGCCGGGATGTTATGGTTTCTATTACTGTTTATGTTGTTAATGATATTGTTTGTATTGTTGACTCCCTTGTCGGGATGTTGTGATTTATGGTTCATATTATTGATGTTCCTTGCCAAATTGTTGTTCTTGATATTGTTTAGGTGAGGAAGAGTGTAAAGCACGAAGGGTGATGCCGTGTATTTATTTGTTGCATTGTGAGGAAGAGTGTAAAGCACAAAAGGTGATGCCGTGTATTTATTTATTGCATTATGAGGATGAGAGTGTAAAAGCACGAAGGGTGATGTCGTGCCATGATATGATATTTAAAAGCACGAAGGATAATGCCGTGTCGTTTTATTTATTTATTGAATTTTGAGGATGAGAGTAAAAGCACGAAGGGTGATGTCGTGCCATGATATGATATTTAAAAGCACGAAGGATAATGCCGTGTCGTTTTATTTATTTATTGAATTTTGAGGATGAGAGTAAAAGCACGAAGGGTGATGTCGTGCACTTGTTTTGGTGAGGATGAGAGTAAAGCACGAAGGGTGATGTCTTGCACTTCTTTTGGTGAGGACGAGAGTAAAGCACGAAGGGTGATGTCGTGCGTTTGTTTTGGTGAGGATGAGAGTAAAAGCACGAAGGGTGATGTCGTGCACTTGTCTTTGCATTTTATTTCGTTTTTCTAAATTTGGATATTCCTATTGATCTCTTACTGCATTTATTGGCAAGATTTGATATTCCTCCTGTACTGCATGGCAATTTCTGAGTTACGGACTGAGTTCCGGTAGATAAATCTTGAGGAGATTTTGATCAAGGGATTTTATTGAAAGGTAATATTGAAAAATCAATGGTTTCGAAATGATTATATTTGAATGACTTTTACATTGAAGGTATATTTGAAAAGCACTAGTCTTGCCTAAAATGATATTTGGAAGTCATTTATTGGGAAAGCATCTTTGGGAAGTTCCGTATTTTGAAAGAAACTATGTTTTACGTAATTCTCTCTATTAAATATACTTATATCTACTTTTGGAGGAAGTATGTTTTCAAATGAAACTCTTCCATACTAAAATAATTTTATTTGCAAAAGTTTTTCATATGAACTATTGTTTAAATATTTTCACCAGTTTATGAATTTTAATAGCTAAGGCCCGATGTGAACCCACCGACGTAAAGTTGAGTTATTGGTGTTCTCTATTGTATTGTGTTTTCTTTCGGTTTGGCTTGTTTTGTTGTCCATCTTTCTGTGTATTTCTGTGTTGTTTCGTGATTGACTTATGTAATTTCCTTCCACTTTATATTGTCATTGTTGTAAGTTATTCCGTGAAGTCTTAGATAGATGTAACGTTCGGTCATTTCTACATTCATGTTATTTATCTTGTAGACCAGTGGTGTCTTGACTAGTCCTCGTCACTACTCCACCGAGGTTAGTCTTGATACTTACTGGGCACCACTGTGGTGTGCTCATACTACACTTCTGTGCATTTTTGTTTGCACATATCCAGGTTTTGGTTGTTAGTAGTTGCGCGGATGATTTGCTGAGAAGACTCAAGTTAACCTGTTAATGCGTTCGCAGGCTTCGGAGTCACCTTCCTGCTTATTTCAATTGTACTTACTTATTCCTAGACAGTTGTATTAAGATTTGGTAGAAAGATTTCGTAGAGCTTATGACTTGTATTTACCGGGTTTTGGAGAAAATATAAACCCAGTAAAGATTTCTATTATCGAGATTGTTAAAGTTCTTTTATTATTGATACAACAAAGCTCAATGGTTCAAAGATATCAAATCTACTGATTGACCGAGTATATCCGATATAAGTTCACTACGAAAAATTCATAGGGAAACCTACTTATCTAGATACAATTAATTCATGCATGTAAAACACACACGCGTCCGTCCATTCCTTTATTTTATAGTCATTCCCCATTCATGTGGGGGATTGTTGGGTTTTAAGCTTGGTAGAGCTTAATTTTAAGCTTGGTGTAGCTTAAAGAGGGTGAATGGGAAATGGAGGGAAAATGAACTATTTGAATTTCCCTCGTTGGCAAAGGGACATTGTCCCATATTGGAGGAAGAAAAGACTTTTGATGGGTATATATTCAATTGATCTTCTTCTAGTTCTTAAAGAGTTGAGAAGAAGGCAAGTCTCGCGCCGCCGTCCTCGCTCGCTCGGCTCGGCTCGGCTTCGGCTTCAGATTCGGATTCGGATTCGGATTTGGATTTGGATTTGGATTTGGATTTGGTCAAAGATTGATTGATTAATCTTTTTGGACAAAATTCCTTTCAAATTATTTAATTAATTAATTTAATAATTAACGAAAATTCAATCCAGAATAACCCATGACCCGGTCCAGTCCGGTTCATTTTTCTTTCTCGGATTATTTTAAATCTGTTTTTTTAGTTTTCCCGCAATATTCCCACCTGTTCCAACAGCTATGATTGTTCTGAAAGGGTACAAACCTTTTCAGAATCAGTGTAAAATGGTCTATAAATATGCTTTGGATTCCAGAATTTTTACTTACTAAATTTTCTGATATTCTTCTTCTTCTTCTTCTTCTTCGTCTTCTTCTTCTTCTTCTTTTTCTTCTTCTTCTGCACAATATATTCCAGTGTGTTTTACGACCATTGAGTGGTTCGCCGTTCACCAGAGTTTTTGGTACCAATACGCTGGTGAGTTAAATTATTTCATCCTGGGAGGATAATATTCCAACACCTCGGGTACTTGAGGGAAATAATTTCCTTAAGGACACCCTGTGCATTCAGTAGACTCGATTTATTCCTACAATATTTTCAGAATTTATTTTGTTATTTCGTTATTTCAAAAAGTTTAATACTTTATTGATTTTACAGCAATACAGATTCTAAAACAGTTCTATCGCTAAAGTTTACAATCATGTTTATACTAATGTCTAAAGAAAGGATCATCAACCTCAATAGAGTAACTTGGTGATACCATCCAAACTATTCGTCCTCATCGTCCTTTTGGAGAGTATTAGTCCTTTTGGTCCAAATGGAAAAATCAAATCTAGCTCCAAGTGATCCGGTGAACTCAGCCCCAATTGAAGAACTTGTTGTGGAAGTATTGGCGGAGAATATATCAGTGCGGTCTGAGTCTGAATGGTGCAAGTTGAGAAATATTCCAATATCACTAAGGTATGATTCTGAATGTTGCAAGTTGTGAACTATTCCAAAACCATTCATTTGGCTGCTGTTTGAGACCGAGTAGTTTGATTCAGGGGTTATTGTAGGAGAGACAAAAGAGTCACCTATTAGTTTGTCATCAGAATGAGAATTCAAGAAATGTTGATTTCTGTTTGTTAAAGAGAATGTTGGTTGTAGTACAGAACTAGTAGCTTGTTGACAAGTATGATAGCCTTTGCATGTGATCTTAAATACATAAGTATCATCATCTGACCTTTGTATATGTTTTGTTGCTTGACAGTTTTGCATGTAACGATGTGCACATCGGTAGTAACTTCTGCAAAACATAAGTAAAGTTGGCATCAGCATATAGGCAGGGGCGGATTTAGAAGGCAGAAGGGGGTTCACCCGAACTCTCTGTCGTCGAGAAATTACACTGTATATATAAGGCACAATCTATTTTTTACCTTTATATGTTAAGTTTTGAATCCCCTTGACACAACCTAAAAGTGTAGCTTAGTGGTCAAGGAGGTTCAAAACCTTTGTAAGGTCATATGTTCAATTCTCATCCCCCTTCGCGGAGATTCTGCCTCCGCGAAGAGGTCTGGAGAGGGTTACAAATGGGAACTGGAGAGGGATGAGAGTATGCAACCTAATCCCTTACCTTGTGCACATAGAGAAGCTATTTCTGATAGATTTTCGGCTCAAAGCTAGTATGCATGCATAATCAAAATAGTACAGAGAAAGGATATGTAGTAGTGGAAGAGTCAAAGTAGCAGTAACAACAACAAAATAGCGGTGAAACCAAAACAGATATAACATCGTCAAATAGTAATAGTATAAATCTAAGAATAAGAAAATACGAGAATAACAATATGACTGCTGGGATAAAAATAAAGATGTTCGATCTACCATGTTTTCTTAATGATGTACTCCTTTCGTTTCAATTTATGTGAATATATTTCCATTTTAGTCTATGCCAAAAAGAATGACATCTTTTCCTATTTGGAAACAACTTACCTTTATGCAGTGATTTATAGTCATGTGTCTTATTTTACACCACAAATTTAAAAGTTTCTCTTTTTTTTTAAATTTCGTGTCCAGTCAAATTGATTGACATAAATTAAAACGCAGGGAGTACTACTAGCAAAGCCGAACGACAAAAAGATTTAAGAGTTGAAAACTACATAAGCATGATTATTGTTAGGGCATATAATATTTAGAACATGAAAAATCCCGCTTCAAGGATATATATGTAAGATTTACGCCCCTTAATTTGTTTAAAATGTAAATTATTAAGTGGAATATTGAAATTAAATGAACTTTAATATAACAGAAGAAGAGATACTCTCTCCATTTCAATTTATGTGAACTTATTTTCTTTTTAGTCTATCTTTATGTAATGATTTATAGTCACACAAAATATATGTGCTTTATTTTACATCACAAATTCAAAAGTTTATTCTTTTTTTTTAAACTTCGTGCCCAATCAAATAATGAGTTCATATAAATTAAAACGGAGGAAGTATAAAGTATGGTACAACCTATAGTTTTTACGGAGGGTATTGAAATTGAATTATTACCTTGGATATTTAGCTCCAAAAGTATTTTTATGTCCATACTTTCTCCAGCTATATCCATCATCAATAGGACCTTCAGATCCACTCTCTGCGCTGACTCTGACTTTTTCAGTCCATGTGGGCTGTGACTTTTTGCTACATCCATCAAAAACCAGGTCAATTTACCTAGAAAAATTAATTAATTTTTTTTTTTGAACGGATCAAAAGAAAGAGTATCATATATATATATTTACCTCCGCTTTGAATTATCTATGAGCTCGGGATGATGTATGAAACTCCTTTTCATGTCATCACTCCTAGGACTTCCATTGGCAAAAACCTGAGATTCAATTACACCAACTGTTGGTGGTAGAGGCAGTGAGGATTGGGATGTTGAGCCACTCCATTTGAGAATTAACAGAGACTGCTCATAAGAAGAAATAATTTTCTGCAAAAGAATCTCTTGAGTTGTTTCAGAAGTGGAAGCTACAGAGCTCAAATAAGCTCTAAGTTGCTTAGTGTGTTCCATGCCTTGAGTTAGCTCATTGATGAGTGAGTTGTATTCCGGGTTGATAGAAAAATCCATTTTAAAAAGAAAGAATTGGACCAGTTTTACCACCAGAATTCCTATGAGATAGTGATCGGCCTTTCGAATGCTTTCTTCCTGACTTTTCTGAGAAGCCTTTTACGACTATATAGAACAGGGGATGTTCAACGTTGAAACTTAGCTACTCAAGTCTTTTTGAGAAAGATAAAAGGGGAGGTACTACTGTGAAGCCTACCAGCTTAGCTTAGTAGCTTAACTCTTTCGGTTGGCATGGCACTTTGATCTTCTTATTTACATCAAGTCTTAATAATAATAATGTACCTAGTGAAATTTTACAAGTGGGGTCCGATCAAGGTGGAGTGTACGCATATCTTACCCTTACCTTGTGAGAGGTAAAGAGAGGTTGTTTTCCACAAGATTGTAGGGAATTTAGACACAATGGGAATTTACTTATGAGAAGTATGTCATTGGTAAGCACATTACCAATGTAGGTTCAAAAAGAAAAATTAAAAATAATTATAACTAGTGGGAGTTGAACTTATGACCTTACAAAGAATTTGTACCCTCTTTACCACTAAGCTATACTTTTGGACTATGTCAAGGGGATTCAAAAGTTAATACATAGAGGTAAAAAAGAAATTGTGTCTTATATATACAGTATAAATTTTCAGCAAAGGGGTTTCGGGTTCCGCCCCCTAAATCCGCCCCTGAGTGTGATGTAGCTCATTTATCTAAGATTCTAGGGTTCCATAAATGTATATGGAAAAAGAAAAAAGCTTGCCTTTTTGTTGGATCAGAAGCTTAAGAAGATTTTTGAAATTTAATGGAGTAGTGGAATGTCACTTATGCTTGCTTTAAGGTAGGATGTCTATATCATAATTTTTGGAGGTGTGACTCTTCTTTGAACCTACATAAATACTAAAATACTTTGTGCACGGAGTTGCCCGCCTTTTATACGGAGAAGTTGGGTGCATGAAATGATGGATTTTGTAAGAATTTTGTAGGAGATAGTGAGGAAAGAAGAAACTGTTTATGAGAAATTGAATCTAAAAAGGAACACTTTATAGTGTAAATCATGAGAAGTGAACAAGAAGGCATGTAGACAGAAAAGTTGACCAATGCAAAATATTAAATGCTCACCAATTCAACATCTGTCATTCCGCGTCCTTTTATTCTATTGGTGAGATTAGACCAAGAGCTGCTTACCCCAAGAGCCCTATTGAGTTAGCTTAATTTAAATAGTTTTTTTTAGCTAGCGTTTGGCTATAGATTTTTAATTTATTTTGAAAATTTTGATTTTCAAAACATCTTTTACTTTTTTTGTATAAAAATATGAAACATGACTTATACCCATAAATTCTAAAAACTATCACAAATACTCAAAATATATTTATCAATAACATTCATTATATTATCGCAAGCTATAGTCCTGAACATAAATAAATTTAGTACAAAATTATCATTTTTATAATGAACTATATAATACACGATCAGATGACCGAGAAGACGAAGCAATATTATTACATAATAATAAATGGTGGACTCTTTTATAAAATACAAAGATATTTTGGGCCAAAACAAGCTTTTGAACTGATTTTGGAATTTGGGTTTTGGAATTTGCCAAAACTTAGATTGAAATTTTGAACAAACATAAATTTACCAAAAAAATCAAAATATTTTGGCAAAATCTATAGCCAAAAAAGTCCTTAATACCAAATCCTGAAAAACACTTTTTAAGTGTGACCTTGTTTTGTAATGATTAGTAATTGTATATAGATAAAAGTGTTAAAGCTGAAAATAAATTATTGGTATGTTTAATAAAAATATATTGCTTCTATTAAAATGATTGAAATATCCTTAAATTTGTTAATATATTTAAGGAGTTGAGTACCGTAAAATTTTTAATTTTAAATTCATTCGAATACAAATTAATATATGTGTCAATTCACTTGCAATTTAGATAATACTCCAAGTTGGAATATAATACTCCAAGTTGCATTTACTGGAGTAATTCTCTGCACATGCTAATACACTAAATTGGAAGGTGCAATAAAGGTGGAGAGTGGACATTTTCTATTGAGGTAAACAAATTGCACTAAACAAATGCTAAAGAAGAAAAATCAAAGGGACTTTTTCATTCCTATATATTATTTGAAATTTTATTAAAAAAAAATTTAAATTTTTGTATTTATCCGAACTAAATATATTTTAGTTGCATAATATATACATTTCATTATTAGTGCCTTCAATCAAGAGATTTTGATATACATTTTTCCTTTTTTCTCTCCTCTTTCCCTTTTTCTCTCCGGACCTTCCCACCCTTTTCAAGATATAATCTAGGAGGTTGAGAACTTTTTAAATCTCGACACCTTCTTTCTGTGGCTCAACTATAAAACAACAGAGACAGAGAGAGGGGAAGATGATTTTGGATTTCATCAAATTTTGTGAGCTTAATTACAAGCAACTGTCTTTGATGAATATTTGTTAGGTTCATTCGTGCACTAAAAGTGAATTGTTGTAATGTGTTGAATTTCAGGCAACTAAGTTATACCGCTTGTGTTTACAACTTATTTATAATTTTCATACATTATTTCTAACTAGTTATATACAATTACAATATCATACCACTTAAATATAATTTTGATACAATATATTCTTTTGTATATTTTGTATCTGATTAATACATAGTAAAAATAAATTTCATACAACTAATTATATATTATACAACTTATCTTCAAATTATCTACAACTTTCATACATTATTTCTATCCAGGTATATACAACTACAATATCATACCACTTAAATATAATTTTTATATAAATTTTATACAATATGTCTTTTGTATATTTTGTATCTGATTTATACACAGTAAAAACAAATTCCATACAACTAATTATATATTATACAATTTATCTTCAAATTATCTACAACTTTCATACATTATTTCTACCCAATTATATACAGCTACAATATCATACAACTTAAACATAATTTTTATATAAATTTTATACAATATATCTTTGTATATATTTTGTCTGTGCCGTGTGCTTCTTCCTCTCTAAAATTCCAATCAAAGTTTACTCTCTTAATATAATTTTGATATATATCAATAACTTTATGTAAACAGATTGTATTGATAACTTAAATATAAATTTTACACAACGATTCATACATTATACAACTATTGTTCAACTTTTATACAACATTCAAATAAAAATAATATATAGCTACAACATAATACAATTTATACAATTATACTATAACTTTACAATTTCGTAAGTACAATGTATGTCATGTCTTCTTTTTCTTCGACTTTCAATCTGAAATTCAGCCAAAAATAAAGTCTAATCTTCACCAAACACCCTCAAAATTGAGATATAAACTCCAAACAATATTCTCAATTATTTTCAACAACACCCAATCCAAACAAATAATGGTTTTTGAAAATCCAAATGCGAATTCAAAGCTTCAAAGCTTCTTAATGGTTGTCAATGGTGGAGAGTCAAACACTTGAAAATTTATTGATTGACACTTTAAATTTGAACATCAATTATGCAACATTACTGGAATTGGAACACCAATTGTGTAACACCTTCAGCTCTACATTACTGGAATTTCAATAAGTACGGAATTGCTACTCTCTTTCTGATCACGATCAACTGTGTCTTATAAAAAGACTAAGCGGGCGTTGCAAATATAATCTGAGTATTTAGCCCAGAGTCGAATCCCACAGGGAACTAACATATCAATTGTTATTGTCAGATTACTAAATTCTCAATAATCAACTTTCTCAAAAGTTATGAATATCACTTGGTGGTGTTTTTACTACTACAGCTGAACAAAATTAACAAACTAAAGATTAATTAACAATGAGGTGTAAACAATTGTAATAAGGTCTAAGGCAATGGTTTCCCCGGTTGGTACTTTCCCTAGTTGTATGTTCCTATAGCTTTGACTTGGTTGTCTCTATCAATCATGAACTCTCCAACTATCGTAAATCTCTCTCGAGCATTTATGAAAATTTCCTAGTCGCACTCTCTCCAGCTACGCTAGCTATATTTACGCTACAGCTCACTTTAGATTGCACCCGAGGTATATTATCTCTAATCCAACCTCTAAACCCTCGGTTATGACTCTCGTCTATACTTCGGGAGTGATGTTGTTCAATAACTACCTAAATATGCACTCTCTCTCAAGCAGATACATAATAAATAGGAACCGCTAGTTGATGGCCCTTCAACTAACTACAATCAAAACGTAGTTGAACAAATAGAGATTAACAACCAACCAAAACTATATTAATATCACAATAAAGTCATCCCCCAACGGGTTCCACCAAAATCTTAGATTACAAAAGTTAGTTACTCATAATAATGATAAAAGCTACAAAAGAATTCATAAACAATGATAAAAATCACAAGAGAATGAGATAAGGATTGATGCCCTAATTGCATCCTTGCCTCTTGCCTTTGTGTTCTAAACTCTAAAACCTGATTCCCCACTACTCTTGGGCGAAGTTGACCTTATATAGTTGATGTAAATTGGCCTGGGACTTCCAAATTTACCCCTGAAATAATGCCTCACGCATCTGGACTAGCGCGGGAGCGCTAAGGCTGCGTTATGCCCGCGTTAGTGGGGTTTCTGTCTGCCTCTGGATCGCTGAACTAGCGCGGGCGCGCTAATGCCCGCGCTAAAAGGGTTCTTCACTGCCTCATGAGAGCTGAACTAGCGTGGGCGCGCTAATGCCCGCGCTAGTAGGGTTTTCCACTGTCTCCGCATAAATCCCTGAGTCTTTAGTCTTCAATTCATCCAAAAGGTACCCCATGGTCTAGTCTACTTCAATTCTTGCCCGATCACCGTCATAAGCCTTCCTTACAGTATTGCACTTGTGAAACACACAAGTCACCATTAGAGCACATTTTATCCTTATTTCACATACTTAAGACAATAAAGCATCATTAAGTTAGAGTATAACATAAGCCAAACCATATACTTTTAGCCTATTATCAACACCCCACACTTAAATCATTTCTAGTCCTCGAGCAATCCACTACATCTTACTCGGACTTTTTTCATAAAGCGCTTCCCTATAGTGACACCCCACCAACAAGTCACAAGCATCTCTCGCAGTGTAACATCCATACCTCAAATGGCGACTCTCTCATGGCCGTGCCATGTTTTACTTTCTCATACTGCTTTGCAGGGGAGTCAAGACTTACCTCTTTTTCATGAATCATGTGCCCTCACATCACACATTTGAGAGTAGTTCCACAACACATAATTTTCAAAACAACAGGAAGTTTTAGATAGGAAAAATGCACTCCCTCTCACACAGAACATTCATATGCTACACAGACACATCATAGGCTTGCCCGTAGTGTAATACTCCCCTAATCGAGTTTGTTTAGTCCAAGATCAATAGGTCTTAATTGGTTGTAATGTAGGCTAAGGGACGGGTAGGATACATTTGGGTGTAGTGACTAACCTCCCTAAGCACTTTTAATACATTTACATTAACATTCCACCCATTTCTTCTGTGTTACCAGACTTTTCACCACACTTTGTTTTATGATTACCCCTATTCTTCTCAGGTGCAACTTTTTTTTTCTCTGCCACTCACTGCTAAGGACTACAAATTGTGATTGTCCTTTTTCCTATATTATTTTTATTTCTAAGTGGCTTTCACTTTTGCATTTTGTGTCTTTTCAACTTTGCACCTTTTACTCTATTCCCTTGTGTTTCCTTACAAACCACACCTCTACCCCACACTTTGACTTCTACATCACAACAAACAATCTACGTGCTCCTGGGAGGTACAAGGTTCAAACAGACAGGCTACTCGAACACTGGTATGGCTCATCACATGGTTAGCAAAGAAATAGGCTCAAACGGGGTTAACCATGGTCAAATACTTTCAGGTAGATGCATAATTTTTCTGGATTACAAGGAAATACCTATATCCCTTCTCGGATTAAACAAGACTCTATTTCGATTTGTACACACACGGGGCAAGTTCGAGCTATCAAATGCAAGCATAGAATACAATATAGATAATCTCACACACACTTGGCACATAATTCAATCCAAATTGGTTCTCAACACACTCCATCAAGCATTCGAGATAGTTTCACATGCATCATTAGGGCAATCTACAAGAGTCACCAAAAGAGCCTAAGCGTCACACTCAAAGAGTCATGGTGTTAGGGTGTGTGAGGGTTTCTTTTTCTCATTCAGTTCCTTGCCCAAGAGGTTCCTACTAACAACCAAAAAGAAAATGAAGAAGCTAGCTATACCCGGTTCAAACTAAACCCTTGGAAAAGAACCGAGGTCAAAGGAAAAACCAAGGGAGAGTTACTACACTACCTACAAACGAAAATAAAAAAAAATAAAAAAATCTTTTTGGTATTTTCTTTGGACTAACTTCCCTCAAGAGAACTGCCTAAGAAGTCCGTCGTCGAGAAGAGTCCTCTACATATATCTTTTTTTTTTTGATAACTGCCTTGGACCCTCAAGAACCCCTGGCACAGGAATCCATCGTCAGGCCAAGACGATAGAATATAATTACTTACACCTAGAAATCACTACAAAATTAATTCTAACCTACAATTGTAACATGCCAAATCAAAATAACTAAATTAACATATCTACAACATACAACATACATACATACATGGAATCCACCCCACCCCACACTTAAAATGAGGACATGTCCTCATGGCTAAACAAAACATAGTAAGGGAGAGGGAACGTCTCTGACAGATCAATCTTGATCGGAGACGGAGACGACGTCGACCTTGCACACCCGACCCAAAGCATGGAGCCAGCCAATGATTTTCTTTTCTGATCTCCTCTGCTGAGTGGTCATCTCATCTACTCTTGCACCCACGTCAGCTACCGAGGTCCTCAGCCCAGCTAAATCATGCTTTAAGCGGTCTAACCGCTGTCCCCGACTGGCCTCAGATGGGCTTGCAACTTCCGCAGCCTGTGGTGGCGCTGTCTTCTCTCCCACAATATCCACCTCGTCATCAGCCAGTTGTGGCGTCTCGTCATCCTACTCCTCCTCATTACTATCATCAGAATTGTCCCCATACAACTCTTCCGGTGCTACCAGTCCCCTGACAATTTTGACCCTATCTGTCGTGAATGGATGCACTGAAGGGACTTGACCGTCTATAGCCAGGTTATAAGGCACATTTTCCTGAAGACATAACCGAGTAACCAGGGACAGATAGTATAACCCGTACCGTGGAACCTTGACACGTTGGAACATTTCATCATGTATAACTCTGGCCACGTCGAATGGGACATTGTTCATGAAACACCAAATAAGGCACCCTCGAGGTATGTTCACCTCGGACAGGTTCTTGGAGGGCACGAGGCGACTGCTTATGAAGTACATCCAGCACTTGGCCTCAAACTTGAGGGCCGAGGAGTGGAACTTGTTCCCTTACTTGTACCATTGTAAAGTGTCCCCTGGTTGACATATGACATCAGTGAAAGTAGAACAGGGAGTGTATTGTCCACTGAATGTTTGGTAGCCGTCCACATACCCCTCAACATGTGGAGGTAGCCTGTACAGAATTCAGATGGTGTCTAGGTAGGCATCGACCGGTCTCTTGCGCACAGTCACAACATGATTCACGTGTTCCACAAGGTTCACGTAGAACTCCCGGACAAGCATAACATTAGCCACAGCAAGCTCCTCCGTGAATATTTCTAGTCCTCGTCGCCTCAGCTCGACGGGTATATTGGGACAGGTTGTCCCTAATTCCCTAGGTTCCATGGCATGTTCCGGCACAATTGTTTTGGCCTCCTTTTTTCTAAATCGGTCTTGGGTTTGGCCGAGATGAATTTCTGACTGTCGAAGGGCCTTGAGTCAACAGATTTTTGAGGCCGGCCTCCGGTGTTGGCTTGAGGAGGGCGGCTGGAGGAGGATCCAGTGGTTTGGTGCTTTCGGGGTGGCATGATACCTGCAAAACGCTCATTATCAGCTTAGTACAAACAGGTGACCCAACCCATGGCTACTCGGACTTCACCACGAAATTGGTCTCTACACTTCCTCCAAAGAGGCATTTTTACAAACATGTGGTGGGAAATGGCTACGTTTAAGCCCAAACCTTCACTAAAGCACAATAAGCACCACCACATTACCCCAATAAACACAAATCACTCCCACCATTCATGAGTTGCAAGTACTCATCCCTACACAACTACTATCAAGTATATCTACCCAATTCTAAGACTACATTCTACCATACAAAGCAAAAAAAGAAAGAAAAGAAAGCTAAAAACGAAATTGAACAATAAAATAAAAAAAATCAAAGGGAGAATTACATACCTGTAGAGAGAATAAGAGGAGGAAAGTCAAAGGGTGGTGAAGGATTTAGTGAGAGTGGGTGTGTTTTAGGGCTGGATTTTTCTAAGTGTGGAGGAGGAAGGGGAAAGTTAGGTGGAAGGAAGAAGAAGAAGAAGAAGAAGAAGGGGGAAATGGTTTATGTGAGAGGAGGAGAGGAAACGTGGTGGGGGGGAGTGGAAGGGGTGGGGTGGGGGCTTAGCTTATTCGGGTAAAAGAAAAAAAAAGAAAGAGAAAATAACAAAATTAAAAAAAAATTACCTGGGTTCGAATCCACTAGCGTGTCCTTAGCGCTGTCGTAGCGCGAGCGCGCTAGTGGAAGGCGTCGTGGGGCAGTGTAAAACCCCACTAGCGCGGGCTTAGCACTGGATTAGCGTGGCCGCACTAGTGGAATTGAAGCTGGGCAGTGTAAAACCTGACTAGCGCTGCCTTAGCGCGGGTGCGCTAGTCCAGGAATCCCCAGCTATTTTTCTTTGTTTCTTCATCTTTGGGAGATTTTGCCCGCCCCTTTTCTCGAACACATGTGCATGTTAGTATCTACACTATAAACACTATAAATGTTGGGTTGGCTCCCAACCAGCGCTTGATTTAATATCGCGGCACGACGGGTACAATAGTCAATGGGTTGCCTCCCATGAAGTGCCTGATTTAATGTCGCGGCACGACGCAAAGTAGGCGCAATTAAGGATCGCTCATCCTTTGTGGTTCCTCAAGACGCACCTCAGACAACTCTTTTGTGTCATCCATTCCCACATACAGTTTGAGTCGTTGGCCATTAACCTTGAAGGTGTTGGTGCCATTTTCACTGGTTATCTCTACAGCCCCAGATGGAACACTCCGGTAATATTGAACGGCCCAGACCATCAGGACTTAAGCTTACCAGGAAACAGTCTCAACCTTGAATTGTACAATAATACCTTGTCTCCCGGTTTGAAATTTCTGTCCACAATGTGCTTGTCATGTAACTGCTTCATTATTTCCTTGTATAGCCTCGTACTTTCAAAAGCGTGATATCTGAATTCCTCCAGCTCATGCAGCTCTGTCAGTCTATTTTCCCCAGCAACATCGGGGTCCATGTTCAATTGCTTTAAGGCCCACCAAGCTCGATGTTCTAGCTCCACGACCAGATGACAGGCCTTCCCAAATACCAACTTGTATGGGGACATACCGATTGGTGTTTTGAATGCAGTCCTATAGGCCCAAAGTGCATCGTCAAGATTTTTTGCCTAATCCGTTCTTGTGGCATTTACAGTTTTCGTGAGCACACTCTTGATCTCTCGGTTAGACACCTCTACCTGCCCACTAGTTTGGGGGTGATACGGGGTGGCCACCCTATAGCGCACATCATATTTATCCAGCAACTTCTCAAAGACACGATTGCAAAAATGTGTGCCCCCATCACTGATAATGGCTCTCGGAATCCCAAACCGGGTGAAAATATTCTTCTTCAAAAACCCCACCACCACTCTTAAATCATTGGTGGGGAATGTTGCATCTTCCACCCATTTGGACATGTAATCTACAGCAACAAGTATGTACTTATTGCGGTAAGAGCTGACAAAGGGACCATGAAATCGATCCCCCAAACATCGAACACCTCAACTTCCCGGATTGGTTTCATAGGCATCTCATGTTGACGGAATATGTTTCCCGTTCTTTGGCATTCGTTGCATCCTTTTACCCACTGGTGGGCATCCTTGAAAATTGTTGGCCAGTAGAAACCGGCCTCTAACACCTTTGCTGATGTCCGGACTCCTCCAAAGTGTCCCCCATAAGGTGACGCGTGACAGGCCTGCAAAACAGAAAATTATTCTATCTCGGGGACGCATCTCCAGATCATGTTATCAATACAAATTCTGAACAAATACAGTTCGTCCCAATAATAGTTTCGACAGTCACGATAAAATCATTTCTTTTGCACAGAGGAGAGATCATAAGGGTCGATGCCACATGCCAGGTAATTAGCAATATCTGTGTACCATGGCACCTCTCCCACACTTGTAGCTAGCAGCTGCTCATCTGGAAAGGTATCCAGAATATCCTCAGACTCATGTGCCTTTTCAGCACCTTCAAGGCGTGATAAATGATCAGCGACTTGGTTCTCGTTCCCTTACGGTCACGAATCTCCAAGTAAAACTCTTGCAAAAGAAGCACCTAACGAATTAGGCACGTCTTAGACTCTCTTTTCTCGACCAAGTACCGAATGGCTGCGTGATCAGTGTACACGATTACCTTCGACCCCATCAGGTAAGACCTGAACTTGTCAAAGGCAAACACTACAGCCAACATCTCTTTTTCTGTTACCGTGTAATTCAGCTGAGCTCCACTCAACGTCCTACTTGCATAGTAAATTGGGTGCATTACCTTATCTCTGCGCTGACCCAACACGGCTCCCACAGTGTAATCACTAGCATCACACATGAGTTCGAACGGTTGCTCCCAGTCGGGGGCAACTATAATCGGTGTTGTGACTAACCGCTTCTTTAGCTCCTCAAAATCTACCCTGCAATCATCAGAAAACACAAATGGTTTATCTTTTTCTAGCAACTTACAGAGAGGGTTGGCAATTTTTGGAGAAATCCTTGATGAATCGCCGGTAGAATCCGGCGTGTCAGGAAGCTACAAATAGCTTTGACTAACGTGGGCGGTGGGAGTTTTTCAATCACGTCTACCTTGTCCCTGTCCACCTGAATACCTTGGCTCGAAACCAAGTGTCCTAAGATGATTCCTTCTTGTACCATGAAATGGCACTTCTCCCAATTCAGCACTAGGTTCGTCTCGATGCATCTCTTCAGTACACAGTTTAAATTTCCTAGGCATTCATGAAACGAATTTCCCACCACTGAGAAATCGTCCATGAAGACCTCCATAATATCTTCCACCATGTCTGTAAAAATGGTCATCATGCACCGTTGGAATGTTGCAGGTGCATTGTAGAGGCCAAATGGCATCCTCCTGAAAGCAAATACCCCATTAAGGCATGTGAAAAAGGTTTTTTCCCTATCCTCTGGGGCAATAGAAATCTGGTTGTACCCCGAATACCCGTCAAGGAAACAAAAATAAGACCTCCCTGCTAGCCGGTCGAGCATCTGATCAATGAAAGGAAGTGGGAAATGGTCTTTGCGAGTGGCAAGGTTCAAATTTCTGTAGTCCATGCATATTCTCCAACCCGTGACGGTTCTAGTGGATATAAGCTTGTTTTTATATTCTTTACCACCGTCATACCACCCTTCTTTGGTACACATTGTACTGGGCTAACCCAGCTGCTATCAGAGATGGGGAAAATGATTCCCGCATCTAACCACTTTATAATTTCCTTCTTCACCACTTCCTTCATATTTGGGTTCAAACGCCTTTGGTGTTCCCTAGAAGGTTTGTGTCCCTCTTCTAGGAAAATCTTGTGCATGCAATAGGCTGGGCTGATCCCTTTGATATCTACCATGGTCCAACCAATGACAGTCTTGCATTCTGAAAGTACCTGTAACAACTTTTGTTCATGCACATCTAACAACCCAGATGAGATAATAATAGGTAATGTAGAGTTAGGTCCAAGAAATGCATACCTGAGATGAGCTGGTAAAGGCTTCAGCTCTAACTTGGGTGGTACTTCAACTGAGGGTTTGGCTAGCGGACTCTCTCTCTTTTCCAAGTGTAATGGTCCAATTTCGAGAGCCCTCGACCATGCCCATTTCCCTTCCAGTGCTAATACCCATTATGCTAGTTCCTCACCGTTCATATCATCTAAGTTCATCAAACATGCAGTCAAAGGGTCCCCAACAGTCAAGGACGCATCATCTTCTTCCAGTATCACGTTCACGGCATCAATAAGAGAGTAGTTGGCGAAATCACTTGGTCGCCTCATAGACTTCTGCATGTTGAACGTGATTTCTTCATCATTGAGCCTCATCTTAAGCTCACCAGTCTCACAATTGATGAGGGCTCTGCCTGTGGCCTGGAATTTCCTTCCCAAGATTATGGGAATTTCCTCGTCTACCCGGCAGTGTACGATCACAAAGTCAGCAGGGAACATAAATTTCCCCACTTGCACTAACACATCGTCCAGAATACCCGACGGTATCTTCACCGTCCTATCAGCAAGTTGCAACAGCATGGAGATAGGCCTAGCTCTACCAATCCCCAGTCTTTTATAGATGGCCAGTGGCATCAGATTAATGTTGGCCCCCAAGTCACATAGAGCTTTAGCGAAAGCAAAGTTGCCAATGGTACAAGGAATTGTAAAACTCCTTGAGTCAGACAACTTTTCAGCAATAGGACGCGTCACCACCGCACTACAAGGCTGGGTAAGGGTGACAGTGGCCAGATCTTGGAAATCAAATTTTCTGGACATCAAGTCCTTCATCATTTTAGCATAGCCAGAAATTTCCTTCAACGCATCAATCAATGGGATATTTACCTGTATTTGCTTTAACATGTTCAAGAACTTCTTATACTGCTCATCCTTCTGGTATTTCACCAGCCTTTGAGGGAATGGAGCTGACGGTCTCTTTTTTCTTGTTATCTGTTCTTTTTCCTTTTCAACTACCACCTCTACTGATGGCTCTGTGATTTCCTCTAATTCTTTCTCAGCTTCACTTCGCTTACTGGATTCTCCTTCGGCTGGCTGCACTGTGACCTTGGTCAAAGGAGTCGAGTCATCAATTTTAATAGGCACTTGCAATAGTGTATCTGTCTGTCTGCTTTCACGCACCATCTCCTGTTCCAGGTCTAGGTCTCTGCCATTGCGGAGACTCACTGCCATTAGCTGCTTTGGGCCCTGGTCCCTTGGATTCACCTGAGTATCAGCAGGTAAAGTTCCATGAGGAAAATTGTTTACCTCGATATTTTTAATGGATGAGTCATGGGCATCTACTCTTTCACTGATCTTGGCAGTTGACCCAATAACCAGTTGCATCATAGCTTCTAACCTGGAGAACCCATCTTCTTGTCTCCCCCCATGTTGTTGCTGAGGGGGATTATAAGCTTGTTGTTGAACCTGGTTGTTGTATCCCTGAGATCGTTGGTAAGGTGCCATGTTACCCTGAGGTCTCATGGCACCCATGTTCCCGTTGTTGTGCTGCAGATGAGGTGGTCTATAAGGTTGAACCTGCTGACCCCAGTTCTGACCTCCCTGTCTCTAACCTCCATAATTTGACACATAATTCATGTCTTCTGGGTAAAAAGGGTGATCACACCCTACATTCCACTGATTACCAAATGGTTGACTAATGCAAGATGTTCATAATCCCTCATTGGTTGTATCCACGATATGTACCTGCTGCTTTTGCCCTGATTCCTCCACCTTCTTAGTTA
>MDKI01219135.1:0-23059 GCA_005239505.1 Nicotiana paniculata | reverse complement strand
TGTTTTAAAAATTCTTGGTATAACGTGTTAAGGGATTTGCTTAATAAGTTGTGTACATGAGTAAAGTTTGATTGCTCGAGGATGAGCAAATGATTAAGTGTGGGGTATTGATGCGTGGCTAGAATTCATGGTTTAACATGTTATATGCCTTACATTTTATGTGCGTTAATGATAAAAATACACTTTGTATGTGCATAATGGAGTTTATTTCATGTGTAGGTGCATTGGAGATGGAAATCGAGCTAAATAGATGCAAATACATCAAAAATACGCTTAAGAGTCGAAAAGGAAACACCCGGGCGTTAGCCGGGCGTTTGGCCCCTAAAGCCAGGTTGTCCCTGGCGTTAGTGGGGCGTTTGATCCCTAAAGCCAGGCTGACCCTGGCGTTAGGGGGGCGTTTGGGCCCTAACGCCAGGCCTGCCCTGGCTTTAAGGGGGCGTTTGAGCCCAAACGCCTGGGTCCCGAGGTCCGGTCAATTCCGAGTTTTAAAGAGTTTAAGTGTTTCCCGGTTGGAATAGAAGTCTCCTACATGTTTAGGGTTTGTCCTAAACATATAAATAGACCCCAAAACACAACTTGAAGGGGGATTTTTCGAAGAGAGGAAGCCATTGAAGTGAAGGAAAAACCTGTGGATTACTACTTGGTGAAGAAAACATTGATTTTTATAGCTTTTATTTATTATTTTGTAGTTCAATTATGCAAGTTATTTTAGAATTGATTCTTATGAATATGAGTAGCTAAATTTCTTAATCTAGGGTTTTGGTAGAACTCGTTGGGGGATAAACTTATTGTGATATTAATATAGTTTTAATTGGTTGATTAATATCTATTTGTTCAACTACGTTCTTGTTGTAGTTGATTGAAGGGCCCTCAATTAGCTGTGCCTGTTTAGTATTTATCTACTTGAGAGAGAGTGCATATTTAGGTAATTGTTTGAACAACACCACTCCCAGAGTATAGACGAAAGTCATAACCGAGGGTTTAGAAGTTAGATTAGAAATAACGATACTTCGGGTGCAATCTAAAGTGAACAGTAGTGCAATCTAGCTAGCGTAATTTGGGAGAGTGCGTATAGTAAATTATCGTAATTACTTGAGAGAGATTTATGGTAGATAGAGTGTTCAGGATTTATAGAGACAACTAATCAAGCTATATGAAGTGTCCAAGAAGTAAGTTCACCAACGGGGGAAACCATAACCTTAGACCTTTATTATAACTGTTTACAACACATTGTTAGTAATTGCTAGTTATTATTATTGTCGGTAGAATTAGTAAAACATCACCAATTTATATTAATAAGTCTTGAGAGAATTGATTGAGTAAAAGTTGCGTATTCTAAAAACATGATTGATACGTAAATTCCCTGTGGGATCGACTCTGGGCATAATACCCCGTATTATATTTGCAATGCCCGTTTAGTCTTTTATTAGACATAGTTGAGTGTGATCAGGTTTGACTTTTGAATAAATGACTTCGGAATCAGGATTTGAAGATTCCAGTAGATTCATATGATAATTTCAGACTTGGGGTATGTTCGGGCAGAGTATCAGGTGGTCCGGGAGCATTTCAACACTTATTATGGAAAGTTGGCATTTCGAAGTTTAAGAATTTCTAAAGTTTGATTTGTAGTGAATTTTGGTGTTATCGATTCCCGTTTGGGGTTTTGAGCCTTGGAATAGGTTCGTATCGTGATTTGTGACTTGTACGTGAAGTTTGGAGATATTCCAAAATGTTTTGATATGATCGGACGCATTCGTCGAAGTTTGAATGTTTGAAAGTTTAAAGAAAGATTTTGATCGTCGATTCATAATTTTGATATTTTTTGTGGAATTTCGAGCCTTTGGATAAGTTAGTATAAGATATTGGGACTTGTTGGTGTGATTGGACAGGGTCCCGGGAGCCTCGGTTGTGATTCGAGGTGGTTTCAGACCAAGTTTGGATGTTTTGATGCTACTGGTGTGCTGATGTACTGGTGTTCTTCGCGGTTGCAAAGGTAGACCCGCGATCGCGAAGGAGGCTGATGAAGGGCCCCTATTTTTCTCTTCGCGAATGCGAGGAGGCTCACGTGAATTAATCGCAAACATGTGGACTTAATCGCTAAAGCGATTGAGGCTGGGAGGGAGATGGTTCAAAGGTAGAAGGCCTTCGCGAACGCGAGGGACGGAGTGCGAACGCGAAGGGTAGGGTCAGCTGGGCATCGTGAACGTGATCAGGCGGTCGCGAACGCGTAAAGTATCTGGGCAGCTGGGAGGAGTTGGCCTTCGTGATCGCGAGGATTTTTCCGCGATCACGAAGAAGAGCGGGCCTCGGCAGATTTGATTTCTTATGAGATTTTGGCTAATTTTTTCTGATTTTCACTTGGTTGGGAAATTTTGGGAGATTTTGATGAGGATATATCATCATCTATCATGAGGTAGTTACCGCCACTTATTGTAAGATAAATACATGAGTTACATATGGATTTAAACATGAAAATTTTCAGAAATTGTTGGATTTGGCAAAAAACCTAGAATTTGGTATTTTTGGACTTTTACCACGAAATTGGACATGTAATTCGAAATAAATTATATATTTGAGTTCGTGGTGTTATGGGTAAAATTTATCTTCAAACATTTTCAGAATTCGGGCACGTGGGCCCGAGGGTTGGCTTTATTGATTTTTCGAGCAGAGTTGGAATTATTATAAATTGTTAAATTGTAAGCATTGGATTATACTTTGATTGATTTTCACGTTATTTGACTAGTTCCGGAGCGTTTGGCTTTGAGTTGAGGTGTTAGAGAGGCGTGGATCCGGTTATGGAACTTCGGAGCGGGGTAAGTCTCATGTCTAACCTTGTGAGAGGGAAACTATCCCCTAGGTGATATAATTGTTATGCACTACTAGTTGTGAGTTCTACGTACTAATCGCGTCCAAATGCACACCTATAAACAAGGTATGAAACAATTGTTTGCAATTATAGTAACCCAATGAAGAGTTGGGGTCGAATCCACAGGGAGTCAAGATAGGAGTTAGGGGTATGTATTCTAATGCGCGTGATTGAATTATCTTAATTTGCACTTCCACAAGAAGGTTTTGTTTCTATTTCTAATTTTACACTAAAGTGTTCAGAATAAAGAAAGAAGACTGGGATAATTGTTTTTTATATTTTTCAAATTGATAAAAAGCCTAGGGCTATGACCATTACCTAGGTGTTTGCCTAATGGGTTAAAGACCTTAATGCTTGTTTTGTTGATCGGGGTGTATTATATCTATCAACTCTCAATTACCCACTCAATACCTCTCAGTCAAAGAGTGGTTTTTCCCAATTTGGCTTTCTCAAGACCAAATGGGTATCACACAAAACAGTTGCTAAAAGCTCAAGTCGAGTTATTACTATATCTATGTTGAACCCTTTAATTGGGTTAATCAATCTCTTGATTGACCCAATTCCTTGTTAACCAAGTTTTCCTAGACTAAGTATCTCTTTATCAAAAAGAGACTAAGTCAAATAGGCATGAACTAATGTTTGCGACCATTCATTCCACAAATTAAAGCATGAACTAGGCTAAATAATAAACACCCAATCATAAACAAACACTAAATTAGATACCCATAAGGCTTACACACTAGGGTTGGCTCACAACCCTAGTAAAAATATAGTTACTCATGCTTAGGTTGGAAGAAAAAGAAGAAGAAAGACTAATTAAACTCATTATGTAAGCTTAAAATGATAAAATCTATTGTAAAATATAGCAACATAAAGAAAACTTCCAAAAGAGACAAAGAAAAATGGCTACAGTAGTTGCTGATGTCAAAACTTGACCTAATTTCGTGAAACTCTTTTATTTATGCAAGTCTAAAAATATCGGACAAAAATTCCCCTTGAGAGTCCAACTTCCAACATTCCTATAATTTTACACATTTCATTAGTTTCGGGAACACAATTCAATGCTTTTAGACTGAAACAAAAACTAAAAGGCGCTAATAAGTAGTAAAAATCCCTACTTATCAACTCCCTAAACTTAAGTCATTTCTTGTCCTCAAGCAAACAATTTAGTTCCCACCTCTACAAGTAAAGGATCATTTCAGCACGTCAAAGGTGAGCCATTCACATATCAGTTGGGACCAACAATTACCCATACTACTTATGTATTATCAACAAGGCGACAAGTTAAACATTCATGCACATATAGTTCTAATGTGACACTTGAGCATCAAGAGTTGACTTTACTCATCAAGGAAGTTCGCTCTCTCATGTAGGTCATTTGATGGTAGGCTATAACCTCGGATTTTAGTCACTTGTTACACTCGAATTTACTACACTTTAATAGAGTTTGAGCTTTAATCGATAGTGTTTTGCACTAATTGTGTATTTGGTGCCTTGTACGAGGATTTCGAGCTATCAAAATGTTATGGAGCTTATTCGAGTGATTTGAAACTTTGAAGTCTGAGTAAAAGCCCAGGGAATTAATCTCGGATCGCGTTCGGGGGTCGAGAACCACGTCTGGACTTCAAAAAATCAAGCAAAAGGCAGACTCCGAGAAAAGTCCACAGCCGCAGTGCGTGGGGTGGTGCATGGAGCGCCGCGACTGCCCAAATTCTGCTGCCTGTCAAATTTCAAGCTCTCTGGAAATCCCCACTAGTGCTCACATGGTGCGTCCCCCATGCGGCACGCCTGTGCATTTTTTACAGAGTAATAATCCAATTTTGGCTAGGAAAAGGTGGTTTCGTTTGGGTCCGACTCTAATTAGTATAAATACATGTAAAATCGATATTTTTGGGACTTTTGACATATCTTATACCTAATTAAGCCAAGGAGGAGGTGAAGAAGCAAAAGCTCAAGGATTTCATCATTTAATCCTCACTCAATACAAGAGTTCAGATCGTTTTATGTTTTCCTTTAACTTAAACATTATTATGATGAATTACTCCATATACATGGAGTAGTTCCTTTAGGGTTTGATGGATTTGGTGTCTTGATACTTTATTGTGGATAACTAACTCCAGTTTATGTATTGAATCGTTTTAGATGTTTTAACTATTTCATCTATATCCACTTGTTCATGTAATCGAGAGAGGCATAGCTTGTGATATTGTTGCATTAAATTTTGTTGGTCGAAGTCATTAATTCTTCTTATTAATCGGAAGAGGTTAGTTGAATTATTGATTAAACTTCGTTAGGAGGATAATCGAGAGAGGTTCTCCTAAATACTAGTCCACTACGAATTCTTGCATATATTCACATGCTTAAAATTGGTTCATCTTGTGAGGTTGAGACTTAATCGAGAGAGGCGTTTCTACTAATAAATTAAATTAATAACCAAGTGAATTCGAGAGACTCACTTGAACATTAGAAGTGAATTATCTAGAGTTAAATCCCAACATTTATCTTGAACCTATCCTATCAACCCTATCTTCTCCCAATTGATAACTTCCTTTGCTTAAGACTTGCGTTGATTTTCATTAGTCAATAGTTTAGACTCTTAGTTAATTTTAGTTTCAATCACATAAACCTCAATTATTGATCATCTTGGATATAAATCTAGCTATAAATTACGATAATCTTATTTAAATCCAATCCTTGAGGATACGATATTATACTATATTCGACTAGCGAACATAATTTCGTGTTGTGTTTTTAGCTCGTCAAATTTTGGTGCCGTTGTCACGGATTGGCAACCAATAATGTTTGAAATAGTTTTTTTAAAGCAAATCCACTAGGCGGGTGCCTAGGGCTAGTTTTATTAATAATAAAAAGCAAAACGGAACCACATATGAATAGTACAAATAAGGGGGACAATAGAACCAGTAGTGTTGCCTCTATGCCTTGGCTATATTATTACTCCTCTGCACCTCACATTTCCCTATATGGTAGCCCCATGTAGAGGATCATGGTGTAGCTGCCGACAAAGTCTCACGAGGGCATATAATCTCATAGACGTTTGAGTATTTTCCTAAAGGCATAGGGCATGAGCAAACAACTAGTAGGCTAAACCTTACCTTACTAATCCTATGAGGCATAAAATAGCCTCACCTACTAACATACATGTAGAAAGAAAGAAATAGAAAGTACTAAGTATTCTACGATCATCACAAACTTATAACATACTCTGTGATGATATTACATAAGACTATACTAATGTGATGTTAAAATATAAATATGTCGAAGTAACATTGTTTCTCTTTCTTCTCTAACCTTGTGAAATCTTCAATTTGTAGAATCTTGTCTTCTTCATCATCCCTCTTCAAAATGTCTTCAAATTTCATGCTTATTTTTTTGAACGATTGGACTTTGTTGACGTAGTTGGAAAACCTATTTTTGTTTGGCAACTCTCATTGGAAGTCGCCTTATGTTCGCATCTTCACTCACCTGGCCGTCCTAACTTTTTTTCTCTTGTATGCGTCTTCTTCCTTTTTCCGCTATACATAGGTGATAAGTCACCTTTTCTTGTTGCTTCTGCCCGACATTTATTCAAAAGTTCATCTTCCTCTCCTTCTTCATATATATCCCTGCCCAGTTTCACCGGATTTGGCAAGTCCTGCTCAATACCTTGTGCGATCAAGGCATCTCCATCTTGTATATTTACCAAAGCTGCCTTTTTTTGTAACTCTACGTGTTGCATCTTGTTCCTGCTTTTATCCAAACTCCCAGTACTACAAGATTTAAGATTTAACGAATTAACATATTTTGAACTTATCATCGCGTCCAGTAGCTTTCTATCTTCCACACTAATAACTTGTGTTTTTAAATTCTGCTGCTGCTGTCCAGGAGTTGTCATTGCTGCTACATATTGATCATTCTCACCCATAGGAGCTGGAGTGTTAGCAATAAGCTGCTGCTGCCCACTGATGTTTTCTACTGTATTTTCCATCGAACTAAAAATTGTTCTGTTTTTACTGTGTTGCTGTCTATTTGTAGGGATAAAAACTGGAGCCTTCGCATTGAGCTTGCTGCTTGAGTTCAATTTTGAATAGCTACCAACTTTTGGCAAGGCAGGTGAGCCAACTGAACGCATCTCCTCATCTCCACTACACCGCTCACCTTCATCAGTCGAACCCCCCGCAAATTCAGCACTCCAGTCTTCATCATATCATCCTCACTTTGGTCAGCCCAAAGTTTTGATTTAATTGCCATCGCCCTTACATTTGCTTTAATAATTTCACTATTGGTTCCAGTTGACAACACCAATTGTCCAGTATCTTCTCCATGCTCCCCAAATGACTCCAAAGATTGTGATGGTACTTCAAAGACGGACGCGTTCAATGCGGCCAACGGTTGTTTAGCTATATTATTATATTGCATCATTGCATTCTGTGTCTCTTTAATAATTTGTTCCACATGAGGTCTTGAAAATTGTAAAGTTGGAATATTTGAACTATGTGCTTGCTTGCCCAGTTTCTCCTCCACCATATTTTTCGTTGAGGCAATTGGTAGAAAACCCAAATCCTTTGCCATATTGCCATTGTGCTGACCATCTTTGTCACTGCTGAGGAATGGGATTAGTTCTTTGGATACCACATTATCTCCACTCCAACATCCCCATCAGCTGCAAGAATATCGAAGACATTTGAGTTGGACACAATATTAGTGTCATTTGGTCGAACACCTTGGTTCTGGTATTTTGGTGATGTCTCTTTCTTTGTAGGTGAATTTCTGTGGGTTACCACGTTCCAGACTCCTCCCTTTTTGTTTAAAGCATCTCTCTTATCATCAGTATTTGCGTCCCCAGCTTTAGTTTTCATAGGCTCGCCATTATTTCCTCTCTCATCAACTCCAAATGTCTGGGTCTCATTACCACAGTGGACCACTTGAGTTGCCCTTTGCCCAGTCATTTTATTGCCTAAAGGTTGTGTCTCAGCAAGCTGACTAGCAGCTACCATCTGCTCACTTGCAGCTATAACATGTGGTTCTTTAGCCTCTACATTGATAACCTTATCACTAGACTCTAAAGCCCCAATACCTTCCTTTTTCTGCCCCATATTACCTCGATCATCATCTCTTTCCCATCCCTTGTCATTCCAAATCATGCAGATGTCTCACGTCTATCAGCAATAGCCTTTGAGCCTGCATCAGTTGGTAAAGTAGTTGTATCATTAGAAGCATGCAACTTCTCATAAGCATGCACAACAAGATTCATTCCATTTAAAATTGTCGCTAATGCTGTTTTAGTAGGAACATCTCTTGTAGGTTTATTTGGACCCTTATCAATCAATAAAGCATCACCTACATAATATTATTAGCTGCTTGATTCATCACATTCTCCTTATTCACATTATTAATTTGTTTTTCTCCTAATGTTTGCATCACATGCTGCTCGACCACGCTGTTTTTTTGCTGTATCCTCTATCATTTGTCCAGCCCTTTTTGCATTAAGATAATCCCTAGAATCACCTTCTAATTTGTCAAGACTGCCCAGGTCTTCAACTTCCTCCACTGGGGCATCATCTTTCTTAGTTTCCTCAATCCTCCAACGACATGATCTTTCATCATGTCCTTGGTGTTTACTACAATTACAATAATTTGGAAGATTATCATACACTATCTGCTGGTATTGTTCCATTCTTCTTCCAGAATTTTTATCCACAATATTTATCCTAACTCTCTTAGGATGTTTGTCCAGAAGATCAAGTAACACCTTAATCCTCGCTGTACTTGGTCGTGTTCTATCTTGAGTCGCTTTGTCCACTGCAAGAGGCTCTCCCACTGCTGAAGCTATGGACATTAACGACTTTTTTCCAAAAATATTTGCAGGCAGATCAGGTAAATAGATCTACACAACTGCTTTCAAAGTTTCTTCACGTGGATTAAATCCTATCGTTCATGGGAAACTTCTAAAGAAGAATTCCTCACCTTTTGCCTTAACAAAACTAGTAGTTCTTGACAAAACCTGGACAACAATCATCAAAAAGATCAAACTTTATCAATATATGTCGATATTCCAACGTTACAGTAGCCTTTGGCGTCAAATTGTTTTGGAATGGCCTGTCGCAACTCCTGGAGGTATGGTTTTCCATATGAAAATTTCAGAATTACTGCTTGGTGCAGTCCTTCTTCAATGGTGAATGCGTTAACCTCTTCAATGGTGAATTCAACAGTTAGTTCTCCATGAATAACATTGACTGGATTTAACTCGATTTTGGAACTCGGCGCGGCAGATTTATTATTGAGAATTCGTGCAGCATATGTTTGTTTTGGATTAGGGTTAGAGTTTGTATCCTTAGGGTTTTGATTGGAATCTCCACAACATGAAGCTGGGGAGAGATGATGGCAGCCATGGCTGCTCTCAAAGCTTCGAGAGATTCAGGAGTTTCTACTAAACAATTGAATTAATAACCAAGTGAATTCGAGAGATTCACTTCAACATTAGAAGTGAATTATCTAAAGTTAAATCCCAACATTTATCTTGCACCTATCCTATCAACTCTATGCTCTCCCAATTGATAACTTCCTTCGCTTCAAGCCTTCGTTGATTTTTATTAGTCAATAGTTTAGACTCTTAGTTAATTTTAGTTTCAATCACATAAACCTCAAATGTTGATCATCTTGGATACAAAATCTAGCTACAAACTATGATAATACTGTTTAAATCCAATCCCTGAGGATATAATATTATACTATACTATATTCAACTAGAGAGCATTACTTTGTGTTGTATTTTAGCTCGTCGTCATTGTGGATGCCAAACTCCTCCTCATCTACTCTCCGTTTTCCTATCTCACTTAAGAATTTTAGCACTCAATCCAAAGATTTATGAAAGGTTTGGTCATCTCTCTCAAGAGAATATCGCAAGTACGACTTCAAGTACCATAGGCTTGCCCCTAATTTAGATTACACTAACGTAAGCTCACTCAGCTTGAAATCAAGTATGGCTTATTTCAGGATGTAGTGAAGGCTTTTGGATTAGGGTTGGATACAATATGGTTGAGTGGGTTCACCTTTCCTTAAGCACTCTATTTTTTTATTCTCGGCTCACACTGCCAATTCTTTGAGGCACTTTCTTTTCCTTGGGAAACTAGAGAGACTTAACATCACTCTTTCTTGATTATGACATTCATTTTCTCCCTCTTTGATTTCTCCATGTTTTGGATCATTACCACTCTTTTAATCCCTTCACTTCTTCCACTTATTCACTTTTTTTTTGCATTTTTATTTTTGTTCTTTTCTTTTCTTTCCTTTCCTTCTCATCATTTCTTTTTTCTTTTTGTGCCTTGATACCTCTTTCAAGTTCCTCGTCTCTCCCCCAAACTTACGTTTTTAGCCAATTGTTTCACAAAAGTGTTAAGGAAACTCAGGTGCCAAGAGAGGATCACGACAAAATGGGTAGAGGCTTGTAACATGGTTATCAAATGAGAAAGGCTCGAGGCTCAAATGGGTTGACTGGAGATAACAACACTGGTAGGAAATGGAATATTCAAACATGCCAAAGAAGCCTACAATCACTTCTCAAGCCAACCAAAACTTAAGATTTCGCCTTGAAACACATTTGGGGCACGTTCTAGACCTTTCGCACGGGTACTTGGACTAGAAACAAAACATCTCACCCCTCACGCAACTGGATTGTTAAGAAGGATAGATTCGGGGGCCAACAACGACCACACTCAATATTGAAAATCACTATGGTTTGATTAAACCACTCGATGATTTCCTAAGTCAACACAGGAGTCACAAATTCACTAACTATAGATTTTTCTTTCAAAAGCCTTGTTTCTAACCATAAGCACGTAGTTAAGTGTGTTGGTACCAAGTGAAGCATGTTTGACTCTTCGAGTATAACTTAATTAGGTCTTTTTATTCATTACTACGACTATTATTTCCTACACACCATAAATGGACTCAGTCCCTTAAGAAGGTTTTCACACCATCCATCGTTGGGAAGAGTCACCCGGTTCACACAAAAACTACCGTTGGAAAGAACCACGGAATTAAGAAAACCAAAGGCTTATTATCTACTAAAACATAAAAAAGAATCTACTAAAACAAACAAAGAAGCTACTAATTCAAAAGGAAACTACTAAATTAAACACTAACTAATAAGAAAATAAACATAAAGAAGCTACAAAGAAAAAACTATAAAAAAGCATAACGAATATACATAATGAGTGAAAATGAGAAGATATATACATAATGAGAGAAGAAGAAGAAACTAGTATCAATTTAATACAAGTCAGATTTCTCAGAATCATCAAATAATATCAAATAAACTCCACCCTCCCTATGGCTCCTTGGACACGACGTCACCGCCGTCAATCTCATCCAACTAGATGTCATCATCCTCAACTCTGGGAGTGACTGGGTTGGTGAACATCTGACGCACTGCCTCAGCAGTGTCAGCACCAAGGTATGGCTCCTCAAACTGGCCAGCTAGTGCCATCGGTGATGTTGGTGCTGTAGGATCTGGGCCTGGATGGTGTGGGTCAATCAACATGTCAAAAGGGATTTCTCCGACTGCAGCAAGCTTGGTTACCTATCTCCGGAGATTTTTCACTGACTTCTTGGAGGCCTGGGACTCTCTCATCTTCTTTACTAATTTTCCTAGCTCTTTGATCACTGAACCATGCTATACCAATGTAGCCATTATGGTATCATGGTTAGCTTCTTCAATGTTTCTTCCACTAATGAGGGCATCTGAGGACCGGAATAGAAGATTGTGTTGTAACAACACTTGATAAGTTAGACAGCTTTACAGTGGCTGTCTATATCCAATTGTTGAGGCTCGTCAATGTCTGGGGAGACTCACAACACAGAAAGTGGAGCAGTAGGCATGGGCACCGGATTCAAAGCCGAGGTGGAACCTGTGATGAGAACTGTAGTAGGAAATGAGGAGGGTGGTGGAGGCATAACTGCGGCACTAGATGAAGGCTCGACCGAGGTGGATGGGGCATCAACTGCCTCTGCAACTACCATCGATGGCTCATCAGACTGGCTTGTGGTGGTAGATGGTTGACCTTTTCTCTTAGGGTTGTATGCATCTATCAATGAGCACCGTGAGAAAGGCTTCTTCCCCCACACCTTTGTATCAAAGTCCCTTGGCTCTACCCTCGCATCCATGAGATACTTTGTTATAGTGGTGGGATACGGGTAGGACGTGTCAGCTTGCCGAGCAATCACAGATATGTTGGCCAACATCCGACACCCACATTGATAGGGTACTTGGCCATTATAGAAGCAACTAGAATTTCCCAAGGAATCGAAAAATATGTCTCATTCTGGCACGGGTCTAGTCTGGTGCATACAAAGGTTTTCCATCCCTTTGCCTCAAAGCTCAGTGTGCTACTTCGAATAGAAACCCCTGTTGTGATCCATGGTGGTGGTGGCCCAAGAGCTACTGAATATCAGCTAGCCAAGGAAGAGCTGCATCCCAGGTGCACATTTCTCTAAGTACTCTTTGGGCTCGACATCATCAAATCCCAAGTATGTGGTCAATGTGTGCTGATCAAATTGTACTTTGAGGTTTCTCACTTTCGTCGCCTTTATCCCTTAGTTGATGTGCGCCACATGTGCGTAGAATTACCCGACAAGGTACTCCTTAGCATCCACCATGCTCTGGGTAAACCACATTCACCCTTTGCATTCTCGAAACTGTCTCAATACTACAGGGTTATACTTCTCTAGATATTTCAACTGAAATTGTCGCTCGAGAGTGAGTGACCTCATTGGCCACCATTCACAGAAACTGGGGAAGGAAGCCAAGCTATCAAACTGGTCCACCCATACCTATTTCTTCTTCGACCTTTCAAAGCCGGCAACTGTAGCATCTCCCTCTCTACCATCATCGGGGATGTCCTGAACTGATGTCTCTAGTGCCTCAAGGGCAGGTGTAGAAGATGGCTGAGAAGCCCTACTAGCACTTTCGAACCCTTGGAAGTGTTATGAGATGTGATCAACTCATCCATAAGTTGATACCTCCCTAGAGGCCTTGACTGGACGCCGAATGCTCATGTACAAAGGCTGAGTTACCCTCTGATACGTCTCTAGATGGGACATAAGAACTGGTCTTGAAAAGGTATGCACATCTCCCTCTGATGGCTGCTGTTTTTTTCTTCTGATTTCATGTTGTTGGGCACTAGGTAAGGTTCTCTTCCCTCGTCCCCGAGAAGGGTTACCCCTTCCTTTCGAAGTGTCGCTTCTGCCTCTAGATCGAACCATTTTCTGTACAAAGAAAAGACGATTGTTAATTGCAATTAAGTTTAATCATACAATGAATGTAAGGACACACCAGAGACATAGTGAGGAACAAGTTGAAACATGCTTACAGGATATGCATCTACGATCTGCACATTATTCATTGCGGTCGCAGATGAGGATTGCTGTCTGCACATTTTCTATTGCGGCCGCAAAGTAAAGACCAAAATTATGCCAACTCTCTGATGATAGAGAATTGGCTGATGTGCGACCGCAACATGTTTTCTGCGGACCACACATTTTTGTCTTGCGGCCGCACATTGAATTACAAACAAGCACAGTTCTCTAAAGACAGTAAAATAGATGTTTTGTGGCTGTAATGGATATTCTATGGTCCGCACAATTTTCCTTGCGGCTGCAGACTCATGCTTCACAAAAGTCGTCCTAGAATCAACTTCTGCGGACCGCAAAATTTCTTATGCAACCGCAAATTTCAAACAATTACGAGCAGGTCTGTACTTTATCTAGGGCTTGAAATTTTTGCATAAATTTTGAAATGGTAATAACATCACAGCATCAAAATACACTTACCCAGTCCCTAATCAGCAAGTACTAGTTGACTCACTACAGAATTTACCCCCACAAGTATGTACAATTTATTTCTACTGACAAAAGGCTCGAACTAATTAAAATGCTACAAAATCAAACTAAAAATTGAAAAATCTAACAAGTAACTGAAGCATACCAGATATGAATAAGTGAAAGACATGAGTGATCAATAGTTGCTAGACATGTGGGCAGATGTTTTAGCAAGGGATTTCAAATTAGTACCAGTTATGTGCTCAAAGAGGGAAAATGGAAACAATGGCCCTAGCCCTATATTTATATGCTTTAAGTTCAGAAGGGGAAAAGGGGCGAGTGCGGCCGCAGAATCCCGGTTGCAGACTGCACTCTATTACCTGGTGAGATTAAACATTCTTTCTGTCTGCGGTTAACAGAATTTTGTCTGCGGCTGCAGATCCCTGTTGCAGACCGCAGATTTGTTGTTGCGGTCGCAAATCGACCTTTTTTATGAAGGACCAACTTTAGAGAGTTGGCATTTTTCACCTTCCACTTTTGTGGTCCGCAAGATAATTGTGCGGACGCAGAGCACTTTTGTTGCTGCAATTGGAAATGTGCAGTCTGTATAATTCAGCTGCGGTCCGCACAATTTTGCACACTTAGCCAGATTTCTGTCCACTGTTCTTGTAAGGCACACTCATTCCTGCAGCACACTTCAAATCAAGTTAGCACAAAAATGAATCCTAACTACAAAAGAAACAAATAAAAGAAAAAAAAACACATGGGTTGCTTCCCAAGAAGCGCCTGATTTAATATCACGGCACGACGCAAAATACCATCAGTTGAAATGAATCACCTCCACGACGTGGCCGTCACTAATTTTTCCTAAAGAGTGCTTCGCCCAGTGACCATTGACTCGGAATACCTCATTGTTTTTGTTCTTCAAGTCCAATGCACCAAAGGGCGTCATACCCACAATTTATAAGGGACCACTCAATTTATACTTTAGCTTTCCGGGAAACATCCTCAACCGTGAGTTGAAAAACAATACAAGATCGCCCACCTTGAATTCTTTGTTCCAAATGTATTTGTCATGCAGATATTTCATGTTTTCCTTGTACAGGGATGAACTTGCATAAGCATGGTATCGGAACTCATCCAATTCATTCAAATGTGCAACCCTGAAACTAGCGGCTACATCCCAATCAAAATTCAACTTCTTTAGAGCCTACATGGCTTTATGCTCTAGTTCCACCGGAAGATAAAAAGCTTTTACGAACACCAATCGGTATGGAGACATTCCAATAGGTGTTTTGAAAGCCGTTTGATAATCCCATAATGAATCATCAAGCTTCTTTGACCAATTCGTCTGGTTAGCATTCACTATTTTGGACAGAATACTCTTTATCTCCCGGTTGGAGACTACTACTTGACTGCTAGCTTGTAGATGATAGGGAGTCGTAACTTTATGAGTAACACCATACTTTCTAAGTAAAGTTTCAAAATCCTTGTTGCAAAAATGCCACCCCCATCGCTTATGATAACCCACAGAGTACCAAATCTTGTGAAAATATTTTTCTTCAAGAACGCCACCACACTTCTCGATTCATTTTCGGGTAGATAAATGGACTCAATTCATTTAGACACATAATCAACTGCGATCAAGATGTAGGTATTTCCACAAGAACTAGCAAAAGGACCCATGAATTCAATACCCCACACATCAAAGATATCAATCTCCAAAATGGTAGTGAGAGGCATATCATTCTTCTTCGAAATTCCATTGGCCCATTGACATTCATCACATCTTTTCACTACATCACTTGCATCCTTGTAAAGAGTGGGCCAATAGAAATCACAACTTAGCCTTTGGTCGTCGTTATTGCTCCACCATGGTGACCAACATATGGTGAAGAATGACAAGACCCAGGAATTTGACTTTGCTCTTCTTCCGGTACACATATTCTAATCACCTCATCCGTACAAATCCGGAAAAGGTATAGTTCATCCCAATATAAATCTTGACAATCCCGTTTGAGCTTCTTCCTTTGATTTGAAGAGAACTCATCTATGATGATTCCACACACAAGGAAATTTTCTAGATCTGTGAACCATGGCACCTCTTTCATTGAAATATCCAGGAGTTGCTCAACGGGGAAGGAGTCATTGATTTCAAGGCCATCGTGCGGTCCCCCTCCTCCTCCAAACGATGCAAGTGGTCTGCCACTTGATTTTCACTCCTTTTTCTATCTTGGATGCCGATATAAAACTCTTGCAACAAAAGCACCTATCTCATCAACCGAGCTTTGGAATCTTTCTTCTTCATAAGATAACAAAGTGCCACATGATCTGTGTGGACAATAACTTTCGCATCTATCAAGTACGAGCAAAACTTCTCAATCGCAAAAACATTGGCAAGGAGCTCTTTCTCGGTAAAGGTATAGTTGGCTTAGGCACCATTCATGGTCTTACTAGTATAGTAAACTGGATAAAAAATCTTGTTGATGTGTTGCCCCCAAAACAGCCCCAACCGCTATGTCTCTATCATGAGCTCAAAAGGGATACTCCAATTAGGAGTGGTTGTCAACTTGAACTTTAACAACTCAAAGGCTCTCATGAAATCATCATTGAAGTGAAACTTAGTATTTTTCTCTAAAATCTTGCACAACAGGTTCACCACTTTAAAGAAATCCTTGATGAAACGCCGGTAAAACCTCGCGTGGCCTAAGAAACTCCACAGGACTTTCACCGAAGTTGGAGGTGGAAGTTTAGAAATCACCTCAAACTTTGCCTCGTCAACTTTAATTCCATTCTTTGAGATCTTGTGGCCAAGGTAAATGCCTTCCTCGAGCATGAAATGACATTTCTCCCAATTTAGCACCAAATTCATTTCTTCACACCTTGCCAAAAATATATCTAAATTTTCCAAACAATCATCAAAAGAATCTCCAACCACCGAGAAGTCGTCCATGAAAAATTCAAGGTAGCCCTCCACCATGTCCATGAAGACAGCCATCATACTCCTTTGAAAAGTCACAGGTGCATTGCACAAACCAAATAGCATCCGCTTGAAGGCGAAAGTACCATAGGGACATGTAAAGATAGTTTTCTCTTGATTCTCCGGAACAATAACAATTTGGGTGTAGCCCAAATACCGTTCAAGAAAGAAATAGAATGCACGACCGTCCAACCTATCAAGAATTTGGTCAAGGAGGGGAAGTGGAAAATGATCCTTTCTTGTGACTTTGTTGAGCTTGTGATAGTTCATACACACTCTCCAACCAGTCACCGTTCTTGTAGAAATCAACTCATTCTTGTCACTGGTGACCACTGTCATGCCCTCCTTTTTTGGGACACATTAAATCGGAAAATTCCACGAACTATCGAAAATGGGGTAAACAACCCCGGCATCCAACCACTTGATGATCTCCTTTTTGAGAACATCTTGCATAGCCTCATTGAGTCTCCTTTGATGTTCAATAGATGGTTTGGAATCCTTCTCCAAGTCGATCTTGTGCATGCAAAATGCGGGTCTTATTCCTCAAATATCTGCCTAAGTCCTCTCTATAGTCTTCTTCCTCTTATGTAGCACCGTCAATGTAGAATCTACCTGCATGTTAGTCAAACAAGAGGAAAGAATAACCGGTAAAGTAGAACAAGGGCCAAGAAATTCATGTCGAAAATGTGGAGGCAATGGATTCAACTCCAAGGTCAGAGGCTCTTCAATGGAAGGCTTTGTAGGAGGAGTTTTTCTATTTTCAAGATCCAAGGATTGTTTTCGGGGTGCAAAATTGTACGACCCCATTCCTTACAAAGAGTTCACACATTCCATGAAGCCATCCATCTCGTCATCATCAAAGTTGAGCAAGACGGACTCCAACATATCACTCACATTGATCGTGGTACTTCTATCATCAACAATCACATCGATCACCAAGTTCACAAAAGAACACACTTCGTTGCTATTTGGTTGCCGCATGGATTTGCACACATGGAATACCACTTTTTCATCACCCACCCGAAAAGTGAGTTCTCCAGCTTCCACATTACAAAGAGCCTTCCCTGTAGCAAGGAAAGGTCTTCCAAGAATAATCGGCACCTCATAATCCACTTCATAATCAAGAATGGCAAAATCTGCTGGAAGAATGAATTTTACAACATGAACCTATACATCTTGAATCACACCCTAATGGTCTCCTCATGGTACGATCGTCTATTTGAAATCTCATAGAGGTGCGTCATGGTTGCACAATTCCCAAGGTATTGAAAATCGAATAGGGCATCAAATTGATACATGCCCCAAGATCACAAAGAGCTTTAGCAAACTCGGCACTTCCAATGGTACAAGGAATTGTGAAAGCACTGGGATCTTTCAACTTAGGGTTCATTGAATGAAATTTCACTCACTTGATGAGTGACTTTGATAGTTTCAAAATTCATTGACCGCTTCTTTGTCACTAGATCCTTCATAAACTTTGCATAACGGGGAATTTGTTCCAAAGCATCAACTAATGGCACATTTATTGAGAGACTCTGTATCATTTCAATAAACTTTTGAATTGATTCTCGCCGTTTTGCTTCGCAAGCCTTTGAGGGTATGGAGGTGGAAGCTTAGGCAATGATGCCTTAGCCTTTTGCACTACCGGCTCCAGTATGTCAATAAGGTAATCCCTATATTGGTTCACCTCCTCTTGAGTCTCTTCCACATTGTCATCAATATCAACCCGAACTTCATCATTTGCTTGCACCAAATTTTTCAGGACCTCTTGTTTTTGTACCACTTGCTCATCATCCAAAAGCTGCCTTTGACTTGAGGTGGGTGCATTCCCACCTCTTTCACTTCTTGTAACAATGGTCATGGCATGCCATGTGTTGTTTCCACCCTTTGGTTATACCACCGTGCCACTTGGTAGTGCCCCCTTAGGAAGAGAACATAGAGCTTGAGAGATTTTCCCTATTTGCACTTCTAAGTTGCGGATCGATGTGTTATGTGAGGCAAGTTAGGCATCCGAAAAAGCATTCTTTTCCATCATTTTCTTGAACATGTTCTCAATACGCCATATTTCATTATTGGAAGAACTAAGACCGTAGGAAGGATAAGGAGGTGGGTTGCTCGGTTGTTTATACATCGGGGGCCTTTGAAAACCAGACCACCGGTTGCCTTGATTATTGCTCTATCCGCCTTGGTCGTTACCTCCCCAATTTCCTTGATTATTTCCCTTGATTATTGCCACCACTTTAATTCCCTTGATTATTGTTGTTACTCCAATGTCCTTGATTGTTTCCACCACTCCAATTAACTTGGTTGTGAGAATTCCAATTGCCTTGATTGTTTTGAGGTCGTTGTTGCTCCCAAATGCACACGCAAGTATAAGTGGTCGACAAGTAATATAGGATTGTAAGTCCAGATATCGTACCCACAGGGACTTGTGATTAACTATCAACTAAATTAAGCCAAACAATTAATCTATTCAAGTGAATCCTAAAGTGTGAAGATTTAACTAAAATTTATCTAGAGCAACAAACTAGTATGAAATTAAAAGAAACAAATTGGAGAATAATAGAGACGAATAAAATGAGATCCGATATTCTAGAGCTATGGGTTAGCTAATAATCCCGTTGAGCTTTCCACCTAAATTGTCTAATTAGTTTATCTAGTTTATTGATTAACGAGGTTAATATTGCTCGTAGCCTTCTCCCGAAGTACAAATCGTCTATTCAAGCTAACCTAATGCCTATATTCCTATGAAATTATGATTAACAAGAACGCATTAATAATTGCCGTATAATAACCAAGCAAGGAAATTAGGTATATTCCTATCTTAACCGCAAATCCGCTCCCCTGAAGGGTTAAGATCTTGCTCTACCCAATCTTATATGCAATCTAGAATTTCCTCTCCCGAGTTCAATCCTAGATTCGTAGGTAGTATTCAATTGGTAATCAAGAAATCAAATAATTAAGCGCAAGATTGAATAAATAAACCAATATGATAAAATAATAAGAACAATTCAAGCTTCAAACTACAATGTTCATGTAGCACCCAAAACTCTAGAAATAATAAACTATGAAATTAAAGGAAGAGAAGAGAAGAAAAACTAGGTAGAAGCCTCCTACAAGCGTGGTGTATGTTCCTCCACGTTAATTCCCCTTCAAAGTATGTTCGCCCCTTAAAAAATAAGCTTAGACTTGCTTTTATACGTGTTGGGAAGGTTTAGAGCCGAAATAGCCGTGTCCCAAGAAAAATAGGACAAAATTCTCGTCACCGGCGCCCTGGCTAGCGCCGGGCGCCCACCAGGGCGCTGCCTCATATTTAGCTACTGCCCACAGCGCCACAGGTGGGGCTGGGCGCTACCTGTGGTACCCAAAATCGCCGATTGCCCGGTTTCGTCCGTCTTGGCTCTAATTTCGCGCGTTTCGCCCTCAATTGATCCCGAATCATTCCTAAACATAAAAACACTTCAAATTAATATAATTCATCATATTTAACATCTAAAACTCACGAAATAAAAGTAAAATATGAGGCGATATACATAGAAATATATACACTTTAAGCTAAATATCAACACCCCACACTTAGACTCTTGCTCGTCCTCGAGCAATGAGACAATCTACTACCCTTCAACAAGTACAAGGTTCATTATCAAGGAGTATTTTACTTTTCAATCACACACCTTACCCCTTGACTATGATCGATACAGGCAACCAAGTATGAACATACACAATTTCACATTCTTCCCCTTCTTTAAACATGCCCATGTATAACAATTTAATCAATCATACCAACAACCTAATTGCAACCATCCAACCTCAAGAGTCAACTTGCAACCACTAAGCCCTCTCAATTCACGCACCTACCCAACAAGAAAGTTTACAACATTACCAATCGTTCATAAGATCATGTGCCCTCACCAACCACAAAAGAGTGAATATAACTAGTCCACACATTCAAATATGATTCTGAACATAATTTAAGGACATCACACAATTGAACAAATTCACTCACTCTCACAAAGAATTCATATGCATCACGTGGTCATACCATAAGCTTGCCCGTAGTGTAGATCTCCACTAATTCAAGTTAGCCAAATCTAGGATCAATTAGGACTTTTAAGGTTGTAATGTAGGCTAAGGGACGGGTAGGATATATTTAGGAATAGTGACTAACCCTCCTGAGCACTTTAATACACTACATTCACAACTCACCACATATTCTTCTCAACAAATTCCCTTGCCACAATTCATATTCAACATAGCCCTTTTTTTAATTAAGCACTTCTATATTTTCACTAGCAAAAATTAATAAAATTGGAGGTGTGTATCTTTTTGTACATACTTTTACTATCATTTTTTTTTCTTTCCTACACACACTCCATACATGAAGATTCAATGGCTAGTGACTTTTGAATATAATTTTTAGTGCACTTACAGGTCTTTCCATGGATTCACTCAAAAGTTAATCCCCAATATCTCACCTTACTTCTTTTAGAGACTAAGTGCCTTAGGGTAAAAGGTGCAAAAATCTCAATTTAAGAACAAAATAGGGGTATACTTGTAATGTGGGTACCAAAGAATAGGTCAAACGGCTCAAAGGGGCTAGCAATGGAAATTTTTAATTTTCATGTGACAAGCACATCCATGATCAAGAAAGAAAATGCCTACGTCATCTCCTAGACTAGCATAACCTACAATTTCTCTTCGATTAACACACGGGGAAAGTTCTAGACTACACAGGATAGCATAGAAAATCATTAAACCTCACTCACACACTGCACATGACTCAATCACAACGGTTTTGTTCAACTCTCAAGTCAAGGAAAGCACACAAAATTGAGAGAATTAAGCAATATTACACTATGTAGCATACAAGTCAAACAACTGAGCTAAGGCATCACAAAATAGGCTATTTATTTTTACTCAGGCATCACATGTCAAACCAAATATAAGGGAAAGCAGAATGTATGTCATAACCTAATATGCCGGCACCAAAAATGTCAATGGGTATCTCAAAGTTATTGAGTTTCTTCCTAACTTCTCAAAAAAAATTTTAAATGCCCAGTTCAAGTTACACCCTTGGAAAAGAACCGGTGCCCAAAGAAAAACCAAGGGATACTACCTAACTATCCTAAATTAAAAATAAAAAAAACTTTTTGGAATTTTTTTAATCGGACTTTATCCCTCAAGAAAATTTTCCAACAAATCCATCGTTGGGAAAAATCCGAGATTTTTCTAAAAAAACAATAATTTTATACAGTTACACCTCAGAAAGTAGTTAGCCCACCCCACACTTATGTTATGCATAGTGCTCGATGCATGATCACAAAGAAAACCATTAAAATAAGGGTGAGAAATACTCCCTGAGACCCTCTCGGGCCTAGCTCGGATATGATTCTCAATCTTTAGAGTCGGGATGACACCACACTTAAGCTCAAACATGCCCCTCATCTTCAACTTTTGGGTACTCAGACTTCCCCTACTCTGCAAAATAAAAACAACACAAAACTGACACAAAAAAAATAATGAAAAGATATACAGGCTGGGTTGCCTCCCAACAAGCGCCGTATTTATAGTCGTTACACGACTCTGCTACTTCACCACTTTTCCTTCCACTTTGAGGATATGAATTGCTTTCCCAATTTTTCTGTCACGTTCATGGGGTGGTGGTGTAAAAATGAAAGAACCAAACAATAGGTATCGCATCTTGCACTTGGCCCTTAGGTGAGGGATGTCATTTTGTCTCCTTGGCATCACAAATTTCAGAATATAAGCAGTTTGTTCCTGATCCATTGACTCCTCTATATGCTCGACTGGATCAATTCCCATACCACCAACCAAACACAAAGTTGAAAAGTGTTTAGAATGAGGTCCAATACGCTCCAACTCAAAAATTGCATTATTTTTTACATCCTTTATTTATACTCTTCATCAACCTTGACATCATTAATAATTTGGCTGAATATTTGGATTTCCTCTTTCCGCTCCGCAAGTTGGCCAGTATCCACAAATATTGATGGTAGGGCGTCAGACACCTCAACCTTTTTATTCAATTGAGCCTGCATGTCATGGATATCTAAGCCAAATTGGTCTATCTCTTGTCTGAGCTCAGTTCTTCCTTCTATCAGTTGCTCTGTCATATTTGAAAGACCATCACGAAGAAACTCATGCGATTTTATTAGTTGAGTTTGTTCCTCTAGCCAAGATTGGCTCATTATATCTACTTCTTCAAAATTATCTTCTGGTGGGAACTCACTCTCTTCGTGGAGTTGAGTTTCTTCTTGGAAATTGGCCACTAATTCATCCACTCTAGCCTGGAGTCTTTTGATAGCTAAGGCATCAAGAACTTGTTGCTCAGCTATCATGTTCTGTTGCTCCGCTGCTTGTCTCATCAAGTCCATAAT
>MDKI01103815.1:0-37500 GCA_005239505.1 Nicotiana paniculata | reverse complement strand
ATAACAATAATAATAATAATAAGAATATTAATAACAATAATAAGAATAATAATAATAATAATAATAATAAGAATAAGAATAATAATAATAAGAATAATAACAATAATAAGAATAATAACAATAATAATAACAATAAGAATAATAATAATAATAATAATAAGAATAATAATAATAATAATAATAATAATAAAAATAATAATAAGAATAAGAATAATAATAAGAATAATAACAATAATAATAACAATAACAATAACAATAATAACAATAACAATAACAATAACAATAAGAATAACAATAATAATAATAATAATAATTATTATTATAATAATAATAACAATAATAATAATAATAAGAATATTAATAACAATAATAAGAATAATAATAATAATAAGAATAATAACAATAATAAGAATAATAACAATAATAATAAGAATAATAACAATAATAATAACAATAAGAATAATAACAATAACAATAACAATAAGAATAACAATAACAATAATAATAAGAATAAGAATAATAATAATAACAATAACAATAACAATAACAATAACAATAACAATAACAATAACAATAACAATAACAATAACAATAACAATAACAATAACAATAACAATAACAATAACAATAACAATAACAATAAGAATAACAATAACAATAAGAATAAGAATAATAAAAATAATAATAATAATAATAATAATAATAATAATAATAATAATAATAATAATAATAATAATAATAATAATAATAATAATAATAATAATAATAATAATGATAATAATAATAATGATCATAATGATAATGATCATAATGATAATGATCATAATAATAATGATCATAATAATAATGATCATAATAATAATAATAATGATAATAATAATAATAATAATAATAATAAAGAAGAAGAAGAAGAAGAAGAAGAAGAAGAAGAAGAAGAAGAAGAAGAAGAAATGAAGGCACAAAAGTTAAATAATGAAAACAAACTCAATGATCGAAATCACTGAATCAAGAAATATCAGTCCTTAGAATCTCATATGCAAATCTTGTAAGCTAACACAACACAACAATGAATAGAAAACACACACACAATTCATTGCAGCGCGCAACTCGATTCCACCGTATAAATACAATCCTCCCTTATTTTACTATATCAATATCAAGAATAACATATAAAATATGTTGCGGCGCACAATCCGATCCCACCGTATCAATATGAAAATCGTCTCTTATTTCACCATATCAATATCATAATTATATATATAATCTGTTGTGGCGCGCAACCCGATCCCGCCATATCAATATCAAATCCTCCCTTATTTCACCATATCACAACCGTTGCGACGTGCAACCCGATTCATAACAAATTCAATAAATGTAATTAATCAACAACTCAATTCACAAGAATCTCTATGAATAAAGAATATGAAAGCATAGCAATAAAGGAACTCCGTACCAAATCAAGGAATGCTACAATTATAGAAAAACAACAAGACAAGCCAAATATATGATAGTTAAAGTGTACAGGTAAGACAATTACGGAAACTCACAATTAATCATAGAGTCATGGAAGAAATGAACATTTCAATACAAGAGTGATTAATGACAAGTAAAAAGTTACGGCATAGAAAGCAATTAAAACATGTAACAGTTAGGACATAAGATAAGATAATTAATAAAATATGGGAAAGCATGGAAACAATTATTTTGACGGCATATATACACTCATCACTTCGCGTATACGCTGTTACACCCGTAATTCAGATAACATATAATTCAAGGGTTCCTGATTTCGTCAAATCAAGGTTAGACCCAATACTTACCTTGCTCCGCAGGCAAATTAAAGCTCAATCGGAGCCTTTCCTCTAAAATTTTCCTCTGAACCAACTGAATCTAACCAAAATCGATTTAATATCAACAAAAAATGCTTGAAAAATCCATTACGATATGTAAAGCAAGGATCTTTACACTTTTCTCAAAAAGTCAACAAAAGTCAACCCCGGGCTCGCTTGGCCAAAACTCGAGATTCGGACCAAAACTTAATTACCCATTCACCCCCGAGCCCGATTATGCAATTACTTTCGAAATCCAACCTTAATTTTAGGTCTAAATCTCAACTTTACAAAAACCCCAATTCTACCCAAATCCCTAATTTTTTTACCATGAAAGTAAGGTAAGAAATCAATGGGTATTGATGGAAATGGGAGAAAACGAATTAAAGTATACTAAACTACGAAGTGGGGATGAAATCTCTCTTAAAAATCGCATCTAGGCTAAGCTCTAATGTGAAGATTGTGAAAAATAAAGAATATCCCGATTCTTAGAAGTTTAAAAGACTGGGCGTCAGGTGTTCATCACATTCGCGTGACATTTGACGCGATCGCGAAGCAGTAGCGACCAAAGGCCTTTGCATTCGCGAGAGATTGCACGAGTTCGCGATGGTCTGTCCCCTCTAGTCATCGCGTTCGCTAGCCTAGGCTCGCGTTCGCGTAGAACAAACCCCCTGCTCCCCTTCCAGATTCCTTACTCATCGCGTTCACGTAGTGCTGGTCGCGTTCGTGAAGGGTGATCCCACCATTGCTTCGCTTTTGCGTCCGCAGCTCGTGTTCGCATAGAGGAAAATCCCCCCAGCCCAAATTACTCTTCGCGATCGTGGGGGTATCTTCGCGATCACAAAGCAGGATACACCAGACATCTGCAGGCTCAAAAACCAGCAATAGGCTAAGTTCAAAAATCACTCTGTAGCCTATCCGAAACTCACCTGAGCCCCTCGGGCTCCAACCCAAACATGCAAACAAGCGTAATAACACCATACAAACTTGTTTGCATGATCAAAACATCAAAATAACACCTAGAACTACGAATCGGACATCAAAATAAATGATATTTTCAAAGAAACTCAAGAACATAAAAGTTTACAACGGACGTCCGAATCACATCAAATCAACTCCGTTTTGCACCAAATTTTGTAGACAAGTCATAAATACTGAAATGAAACTATACCAAGTTTCTAAACATAAATCTGAACCCGGAAGCAATAAAGTCAACCTACGGTCAAACTTAGGGATTCTTTTAGCCTTCAAATTACTAGTTTTCAATAAACTACGTTAAATCAAGTTAGGGACATCCGAATTCGATTCCCGACATACACCTAAGTTCCAAATCACAATATAGACCCATTATGACCATCAAAATACTGATTCAGGTTCGTTTACACAAAATATTGACCGTTGTCAACTCAAATGAGTTTTAAGGCAAAATTTCACATTTTTTTTCAATTTTCACATAAATGTTTTTTGGAAAAAAGACACTAATTATGCACGCAAATTGAGGAAGGCTAAACCGATCTATTAGAGGTCTCGAAACACATAAATAAATGCTAAAACTAAAAATGACCTATCAGGTCATCATATCATCGATCCTCCAGCAGAAATACTGCTAGTAAATCCGTTTTCCTTTTCGGCAACATCATCTTCAATCGCCACGACAACAACAAGTAATTACGGTTTCTGCCACCAACGGAGTTGTATTCCTCGATTTAACTAGAAATCTGCGCAAAAACCCTGAATTTAGTTAATTAGGGCTCTGATGCTAACTTTCACTGATCTACACTTGATTACGAAGTGTAATCCACAACTGAGTGAATTGAGAAGACGAAATTGAGAGTGGAAGAGAGGTAGAGAACAGAGAAAACAATCTAATTATTCTCTGCTTAGCAATGTCGGTTACGAACAAAATGAATGTGTGTGTATACTAATACTAATATCTATTGACTCCTAATAGATGACAGCTGTAAATAAAAAAAATGACACAATTATACTAACTAACAACTGATCAGGGAACTGAGGTACAAGTCAGCATGAAGTCAATAGTTTTCTGGATCTACTTTTACCAATACCAACATGTACCTTATCAAAGCGTTGTTGGATGCTTTTGATCAATAGAACAAGAAGAGGAGTCACCCAGACAGAAAGATCACTAAAAGTAACAATCTCCAAGACATCTATAGGTATTCGATTTTTTTGATCAACCAAGTATTCTAGATGGAACAACTATATGCCTTTTTTACTGTTCACTCATGATCTGACATGATCGATCCAATTATGGTACTAAAAGATGGGGGTTTTTCTATATAAATAATGTTTCTCCCGCTCAAAAAAATGGGCATCCGAGTTTACATCGAATAGGTCAATTAGGGTAAAGAACTCTCTATATAGAAAAAAAATTCTATTTCAAAATTTGAATAAAAAACCTCTAGAAATTAATGGAAAGATTTCAATTATTCCATATTCACGTAAACAACACCGTGTAAGTAGAACTATGCTTCAGTCGTGGGCCATGTGGGATGTCTCACGAGTTTCTGTGTTACGCTCTAGAGAGTAGAGGGTCCTGGGTACCAAGAAAAAGTAGAAAAATAATAAAGAAACTAAGTGGAAAACCAATATGTTTTCCTTTCCTTTTCTTCCTTTACAATTATAAACTAGCGTTGATGGAAAATGTACAATTTAAGGTTCGTATTTGCTACTTTGTAAATGATCAACAGCATTATTTCAACTGCTTCTTTCTCATGTACACAAACACAATAGAGGTACTCTCTATAGTGCTGGTGCAAACAGTTTCTTTATTATTATAGGCGGACTTCCAGAACTACTTTCTCTCAATAATTATTTGGTCGATACTTCATAGATTGAGTTCTTACGTACTTTTTCCATCCACCAAAAAGTTGATGCAATAATGTGTGAGTCAAATTTTTGTGAATTTTAAAAAATATATATATACGTTTAATTTGTATGAAATTTTTATTCATAGTTTTACTTATAAACGAATTTAATACCAAAAACTAGATGATACTCCCTCGTACTTTAAATCATGCCACCTTCTTTTTGAAACGTGGGAAGTAAGTCGAAGCAACCATAGATTTTTTTATATTTTTTATGTATGTACGTCCTTTCATTTGTTTTACGCTCATTTTATCATTATCTAGGTAATTTGGGCAACACAGAACTATTCTACCAGTACCTATTTCTATTTTCAAATTGATCTTGTATTCTTCCAAAAATAATCTGATAAAAGATATCGTATACATATAAAGTTAATATACAACTCCCAACCCAAGCCCCATCAATTGCGGTTCTGCACTAATCTCAATCAATTTCATAGAGAATAATGCTTTTTATTTTCTTCATTTTGACAGAATATATAGAATAATGCTTCCACCATTCCTTTTCTTTCTTCCTTTAGACGAAATAGATCTGGCAGCGATATCTAATAGATAGTCAATGTCCATCATTCGTTGAATTTTTACACGGCAAGTTGTATACTCGAACAAATGAATTTAATAACATTATTTCTGCATTCTTTCAGCTTTCGTCTTGCCCCTTCACAAATAAAATATCCATCTGTCATAAATCAAACTTAATTAAAGAAGTTTTATATCATTATAAATGAAGATACTATCTCTTCAATTTTACTCACACTCGTTCTCACCTTTCAATAACAATGGTTTCCACAATTAATGCTTTATCTTTGCTCCTTTCTTTGCTCCTCTTATTCTCCCACTCTACAGCCAAAACTCCTCCACGACCTCGAGCTTTTATTCTTCCAGTAACCAAAGATGCAGCCACTAAACAATACCTCACTGTGATTCGCCAAAGAACACCTCTTGTCCCTGTCAAATTAACCATAGATCTTGGTCAACGATTCATGTGGGTTGACTGTGAAAATGGCTACGTTAGCTCATCTTACAAACCTGTCCCTTGTGGTTCTATCCCATGTAAACGTTCATTATCTGGTGCTTGTGTTGAATCATGTTTAGATCCTCCTTCACCAGGATGCAACAATAATACTTGTTCACATATTCCTTATAACCCCTTTATTCGCACGAGCACTGGTGGTGAACTTGCTGAAGATATTGTTTCACTTCAATCAACCGATGGTTCAAATCCTCGTAACTTTATATCAAAGCCTGGAGTAGTTTTTGATTGTGCTCCTAAGTCTCTTCTTGAGGGACTAGCAAAGGGTGTTAAAGGGATTATTGGACTTGGAAATGGTTTCGTTGGATTTCCTACTCAAATTTCTAATGCTTTTCGTGTACCTCGAAAATTCGCCGTTTGTTTGAGTTCTTCCACAACTTCTCGTGGAGTTATCTTCTTTGGTGATAGTCCTTATGTTTTTCTTCCTGGAATGGATGTTTCCAAAAGACTTGTTGTCACCCCACTTCTAAAAAACCCTGTTAGTACATCAGGTTCGTATTTCGACGGGGAGCCTTCTACCGACTATTTTATTGGAGTGACATCAATTAAAATAAATGGTAATGTTGTGCCAATAAACACTACATTGTTGACCATAACCAAAGATGGCAAAGGTGGAACCAAAATTAGTACCGTTGAGCCTTACATGAAATTAGAGTCTTCGATTTACAATGCTTTGACAAAGGCATTTGTAAAATCGCTTGCTAAAGTTCCAAGAGTAAAACCTGTGGCTCCTTTTAAAGTGTGTTATAATAGAACGAGTTTGGGAAGTACTCGTGTTGGTCCTGGTGTTCCACCAATTGAACTGATTTTGGGAAGCAATAAAGATGCTAAATCTTGGACTATTTGGGGTGCGAATTCAATGGTGGCTGTGAATAATGACGTGCTTTGTCTTGGATTTGTTGATGGAGGAATTGAATTCGAACCAACCACTTCTATAGTCATTGGAGCTCATCAAATTGAAGACAATCTTTTGCAATTTGATATTGCTAACAAAAAGTTGGGCTTTACTTCTTCGCTCTTGTTTGGTCAAACTACATGTGCCAATTTCAACTTTACATCCAAAGCTTGATGGTCTTCCCCCAAAACACAAATGGTGAGATAGTACTACTAGTAGTAATATAATTTCTTTTATTTTCCAGAGGATGGAATTGGCCAAGAAATAAATTAGTGTATTTGTTTTCTTTTGGTTGTTCAGTTTCTGAAGGTCATAATGGCCTGTGTCAATTACCAAAAGTGTATCGGTCTTTAGATTTAGTTTGGTTATGAATTTGTGACTTCTCAAATCTCAATCATCTTGACAGGCGTCAGCTCCTTTTTGAATGTTTCAAGCATTGGCCTGGTTTTAGCTTATGAGAATTGATTTCTGTTTTGTTACTACTAATTTTGCTGTTAGTAATATATTTAATGAAAATAGTTTCTCTGCGATTTCACCAGATATTATATTTTGTTTCTTAAAAAGATCATACACATATGCGTATTTATCTATTTTCACTTCCGCATCTTCGGGAAAGTTTGCTTCGTGGCGGAGCATTTAGCAATGCCAGCAGCCTGGTGAGGGCTGGCTGTCTGAGGACAGGTTAAGGCAGGACCTGCTGGGCTTGCTTCTCATGAGATTGGGTGAAAGAATCAGAAAGGGTCTCAAAAACTGGGCGGACGGGCTTTTGGGCACACTTCTCGTTTGTATGAGCAACATGTTGTAATATTAGATTTGTTTTTCTTAGATTCGTTGTAGGATGCAAGAAAGTCAGTTCTCCTTTTAAAAGACCCAACGTTAGGGGATTTGGGTCCACGATTTATAGTTAATGCCTAATAAATAAAGAGGATTTTAAAGAAATGACTATTGTTTGGATACCATAATATAAGGAGAGTGGATAGAGCAATAGTTTGGGTTGCCACTAAAGATGAGCTTTCTTTCCTTTACCGTTAAACAGTTAGAGCCTCTTCTCTTATCAGTCCTTTCAGTCAGTTCCCTTTCCAAGAGTTTAATTCACTCGGAAGCGGGTCGCCGTTAAGAAAAGTGGTTGTTATACATTTCGTAGCTACTAATTGCTTATCAAAGGATGTATGTTGCTGTATTCAATTCGGTTATATACATTGTATTCAATTCGATTGTATATATTGTATTCAATTCGGATGTATTCGTTATTATATATTTTACATAGTATTCCATTTCATGTATTTTCGACTGTAGTCAAGAAATCAAAAATCAAAAATACAGTGATATTCGGTTGTATTCAATTCAATGTATTCATTCGTAGTTACATTATATTCAATTCACTATATTTAATTCTGATGTATTCAAGCAAACAAAAATTCAAAAAATAGAGGGATCTGCCACAAAAAATAACTTTCGAAATACATAAATATAGGCGAAAATACAAAAAAAAAATATTGCATTTGCATTGAAAAATAGAGAACACACTCAAATTTGTGTGTATTTGTACAAAATATAATGTATTTGTATCATTATATGTGACTCAATAGCAAAGAAGAGAAGAAAGTTTGCCGGAGATGGCATCTTCCGGCCAAGCAAAACATTGTCTACATTGTATTAAAACTAAAATGGAGGAAAACAAAAATCTGGGCCAGATATGAGAATACACTATCACGTTGCATCTAAAAAAATCCGGTCAAACGAATACACTCAGATGTGAGATATAAAGAAGGAGAAGAAGTCATGAATTTCGTCATCTCCGTTAGATCCAGACCTGATGACGCCTCCAATCTTCCTCCTCCATTATTTTCGCCAATAGACCCAGCGCGACTTTGTGATTTTCAAATCTGGATCTGATAGTGGAGATGAGAGAAGCGACGAGAGAGAGAGAGAGAGAGGGAGAGAGAGAGAGCGGCAGCTAGATCTAATAGTGGAGATGAGAAAGGAAGAGATAGAGAGAGAGAGACGGCTGTTTGGTTGGGCTCCAGTAGAGCTCCGCAGGAGAAGATGACCGACAACGACGGAGTTAGACGGCAGCCTTGCCGAGGGCGAAGAGAGAGGGAAAAAAGAGAGAGAGTTGAGGGAGAAGAGAGAGGGTTGAGGGAAAAGATTGATACAGTGGAATAACTCTATGTATTTGATATAGGTATGACGAGTAAAGTGAGAAATCTTTGCAAATATGAAAAAACATTAAATTAAAAGATAGTTATCATCCATAAATAGACCTTAGATTAGCTATGAATAGTAAAATTTCCATAAATAAACACTCGTACTTGTACATAATTCTTGTCTTGGCCCTCTCACCAAACGGATTTTTATCTAGACATTTGAACTGTTCAAATTAGCGTTTAAATGGCTCTAACCATTGACGGACCTTATATGGATATTAATTTAGCTGAGTTGCGCAAAATGTATTTTACTACACACATATAAGGAGCGAAAATGAGTGTTTATAAATCTAAAAGAAGAGATAAAAAAAATAATTATAATAATAATAATAATAATAAGGAAGAGTTAAGAAATCCTAACAAGGAAACTATCTCCTACGTCCACTTACAATTTTAATAGAATGAAATGATCCTCGAAAGATCGTACCTGATCTATATAATCTTGTGTCATTATGTAGTTATAAGTTATATACCTAGCTTGCAGCCTACTTGTATAACTATACAGTCAGCGCTGTGTAATGGTGTAATACAGAAAACTTTAGTGTAAAATGGTGTAATGACTTGGCTGTGTAGCACCAAGTCATTTCTCCATCTATACTTTAGTGGTTATACAAGAACCATGCATGCCAGCTAAGAGATTGCCTTCCTCTCCCCTGATTATTCTTTCTATTTTACTTTAGGAACTTTTGGAATGTAAATAATTAGTCGGAGGAATATGTTAGGTATAATGTACGAAGAAAACCGATAAATCGTACCAAATTAATAATTCAAGTCAAATCGGAAAAAAAAATTGATTATAGTTTGGTTTAATTTGGTTTGGTATTGAAAAAAATCCGACCATAATTGGTTTGGTTTGGTTTTAACTAAAAAAAATCAAACCAAAACCAAACCAACCGGTAGCACATTTATACAATTTTTAAAAATATTTTATGCATATAAATATTTATTGTAACAATTTATAAATATTTCTTAAACTTTTTTTAAGGTTTTATCTTTTAACGTATTATTTCAAGTTTGGACTTAACATTCTCGGATGATAAATAAAATTTTATAGCTCATAAATGTAGTAACTCAAATAAAGTTCCAATCAATACTAATGCTAGCAATAAATTCAACTCAACAATAGGAATGACGATAGTGCTTAGTTATGTAATTAATAGTACTTATTAGCTATATTTATTTTAGCATGACTTATAAAGTATTTTTAGATTAAGTTAATTTTTATTATGACTTATTGTTACACCTAAGTTTCAATGATTAAATAGTGCAAATCTAATTGTATCCATTTAATTGCAGAAAATTAGGAGGCAACACTACTTCAAAGGAAGTCCTTATATTAAGGACATCAGAAAGGAAACAAGATCAAGGCAACAAGAACGATGCTAAATCAAAAGAAGTCAAAGCCATCAAAAAGGAAATAAAATCAAGTCCAAGCGCTAAAGAAAGTCAAGGCTAAATCAAAGGACATCGAGGCTTTCAAGAAGGAAACATATCAAGTTCAGCTGCTAAAGAATAGCAGGTCGTATTTCAAGGACTGATTTAGAATCTGAAGATATTGAACATTGATCAACCAAATCAAGCTACAAATCACTCCCTTGAATGTGGATATGAAAGGGAAGGACGTAAACGAATCCAGCACATCTCTTGTGCAGGATCTGGAGGCACCCCTTGGGTCAAATATCTTAGAGGATTATGTGCCTCAATCAAAGATCAATCTGCAACGGCTACTCAAACTCTCCTATAAGAAGACTGGTAAACTCAAGAAGACGATTACGCAACTACATCATCTGTTTCTAAGCCTTTCTAGTTATTAGTATAAACAATGTATTCTTGAGCCTACAAGTGTCACAAAATATAGGAAGAGTTAGAATACAAAACGAGAGTTGTGTCAACATTGCAAAAATCATTGTTGTTGTATATTGTTGATGGTGAACGGACTAAAACAATCACTACTATAAACATTTAACAAAGATCTGAGAAAACCCTTGTGACGTAAAGAAACTGGATGTAGGTACCACACCAGTACTGAAACAGTATAAAAATTGTTGTGTCTTCCTTACCTTTCTGTTCATTTAGTTCATTTCTACGGAAATCATTCACTGGGCAAAGTCTAGTCGACTAAACTTACACTCAGTCAACTAAGATTTTTAAATCGGCTACAATTCACCCCCTTGTACTTTCAATTGGAATCAGAGCAAGAATCACAAACTTTTCTTAACAGCAAGCGAGGAAAAGATCATGGGATCAAATACTATCGTTGGAGCGCTATTTGAAGAAGAAACTTCTCAGGTACGACCCCCGTATTTTAACGGCGAACACTTTGCTCACTGAAAAGTACGTATGGTGACTTACACTATGTGATATAGACATTAAAGTTTGGTGTGTGATCAAAAAGGAAAATCTTCCAATTCCGCCAAAGAAAGATGAAAATGGTCAAGTCGTAGTATCAACTGATCCACTTGATTTAGATGATTACACTGAAGAACAATCAGTCGTCATAACAGTGAAGGCTAAAGCAAAATATTTGTACAAAATATATGGCCATCGATGGAGATAGCGATGAAAACTCAGGTGAACTTGGTCTCATGTGAGATGAAGGTACAAGTGAGATACGTCTTCCTACAAGTCATATTTTCCATGAACTTCAAGAATTTATTAACATTGCTCTTGTAGATCTTGAGAAAGTTCTGAATGAACTTCGAAAAATCCAAAAGAGAAAAGAAAGATTGGGCTCTGAAGTTAGAAGAATGTGAAATTGAAAGAGATATGCTTCAAGATGAAGTTAATGAACTTCAACTTCAACTGAATGAATTACGAAAATCCACCAGTCATAGCTCAATTAGATCAAATCTATTTGTTCCTCAGAATCCTCCACCTATAACTAGAAATCCTCCTTCATGAACTTATTATGGCAATAATGGGCACATCTCTGACCATTGCAGGTGTAGAATCAGAGGAGAAAATGTCTCTGAAAACTCTAATAATCCCTCATATTTTTATTGTGGAAAACTTGGTCATACTTCTAACCATTGCAGGTTCAAGAAAAATAAGATATGGGTCTGGCGACCCAAGCCCTCCAATCAAGCTAATACTCAAATTACTAACCATTCAGTACCCAAGCAAGCTTGGGTACCTAAAAATAAGTAATTCTCTTTTTCTGTAGGAACATCGCAAGAAGAATAGAAAAGGTAAATGGTATCTTGATAACGCATGTTCTAAACATATTACTGGTGACAAACAACTATTCAAGACAGTCATCAAATTAGATGGAGGAACTGTCCCGTTTGGAGGCAAATCAAAAGGAAATGTAATTGGAGTTGGAAGAGTTCCTCTCAGCTCAACATGTGATGTAGATGAAGGTTGATGACCTTGGTTACAATCTTCTCAGTATCAGTAAACTATGTGACAATTACTAGGAGGTTCATTTTAAAAAAATATGGTTGGTTTATTGAAGACGAATCAGGTAAAGTTATTCTTTCTGGTATAGAGACAAGAATGTCTATACTATCCGTAATATTGATAGTCTTGATAATCAAATTTGTCTAGCGTCTATGATTGATGATCTCTGGGTATGGCATAAGAAGCTTGGCCATACTAGCATGCATACTATTCAAAAACTTTCTAAACGCGATCTTGTCATTGGTCTTCCAAAACTAAATTTTTCAAAATATCATATTTGTGATGCATGTCAATTAGGAAAACAAACTCGTTCATCTTTCAAAAAAAATATTGTTTCTACTACTAAACCTCTTCAACTCTTGCATATGAATTTGTTTGGTCCAACTAGAACTGCCAGTATTGGTGGTAGAAAATACGCTTTTGTTATCATAGATGATTTTTCTCGTTTCACTTGGGTTATTTTTCTGAGTCATAAAGATGAAGCTCTAAGGAATTTTAAAGTCTTGTGTAAGAAGGTAAAACGTGAAAAGAGATACTACATCTACACTATCAAAAGTGACCATGGAGGAGAGTTCGAGAGAAGAGAATTTGAAAACTTATGCAATGATCAAGGAATTGCTCACAACTTTTCTTCACCAAGATCACCTCAACAGAATCAAGTGGTAGAACGTAAAAATAGTACTTTGCAGGACATGGAAAGAACCATGATTGTGAAAAACTCTCTACCTCACCACTTCTGTGCAGAAGCTGTAAGCACGACATGTCATATTATCAATAGATATCTGATTCGACCTATTCTTAAAAAGACTCCATATGAGCTATAGAATGGTAAGAAACTCAACATCAGTTACTTCCACCCATTTGGATGCAAATACTTCATTCAAAATAATGGAAAATATAACTTGGGTAGGTTTGATCCAAAAAGCGACGAAGGTGTATTTCTTGGATATACTCCCTCAAGTAGAGCATATAGAGTTTACAATAAAAGAACTTTATGCATTGAAGAATCTATTTATGTTGTTTTTGTGGATACTAACCTTCACTCAAGGAACGAAAAACTTCCTGAAGACGAGGAAATCTCTATTGTCCCAAAGTCTATTGTTGCAGGAAAAGACAGTTGATGTCGCCCAAACTCACACCACTAATTAGTAATGTGAGGTGGTCGATGCAATTATAAATACCCAACATGAGCCGGGGTCGATTCCACAGAGAGCTTTTTGTTGGATTAGGTATTACCTAGTCTAAGTATATGACGTGCCCAAGATTGCACTTCCACATATTCAGTTGTTTCTTTCTACTTCTAATGTTTATGCTAATGCTTGAAATTTTAAAGCTAAGAGACAATGTTATTGGTATTGTTGATTTTCAGGTTATAAAATATCTAGGGTTGTGAATTCCGCCTAGATGGTTACCTAACGGATTGAGAGCTTTAGGGCATATTTGATTGGTCGGGATACAATATAGAAATCACACGCCATTACTCACTCCATATCTCTCGGTAGTTTGAATGATTTTTCCCAATTTGGCTTTCTCAAGCTCAAATGGGTACTTCACAAAAAAGTGATAGATGCTCAAGTCGGGTCTTACTATCTCTAGATTTGACCCTTTAATTGGGGCTATCAATTTCTTGAGTTCAACCCAATTTCTTGTTAGTCAAGTTTTCCTAGACTTAGTCTCTCTTTCTCAAGTACAAACTAAGTCAGTTACGCATGAATCAGTGTTTGCGACCATCAATTCATAAATTCAAGCAAGAACTAGGATAAATATTATATACCCAATCATAAATAATCCCTAAATCAATCACCCATTAAGTACTCATACTAGGTTTAGGTCACAACCCTAGCTAAGGGTTTAGCTACTCATAGAAAATGAAGAGATTAAAGAAGAAACTAAGATAAAATTCATAATATATGATTAAGGGAAGAAAATCTAATGTTAAAATAATAAATTATTATAAAGTCACCCAAAATAGTAAAGGAAAACGGCTATATATTCTCAGGTGCACCAAAACTTCTCCTAAAAATGACAAAAGGATTTATTTATACCTAGCTAAAATAATCGGACAAAATTGCCCCTACGGAGGTTGTGTGACAGCACAATTTTGTGTGCGGTCCGCACTTTGAGGCTGACTTGACAGGGTGGCTTTCTGCGGCCGCATAAATCTAGGGTGCAGCTGCACTTCCTCTTATTGTGCGGACCGCACATTTCTAAGTGTGGCCGCACTTTTGGTCTTGGGTTGGACATGGGTAACTTCCGCGGACCGCACATTTATGAGTGCGGCCGCACTTTAGCATTCTGCGGCTGCACAATAATAGTGCGGTCCGCACTTCTTCAGGCCCCCAAAACACATCTCTGATTCTTGTCTTCTGCGGCCGCACAATAATTGTGCGGTCCGCACTTTGTGAAGGAATTCTATCCGTGGATCTTCAGAGTCTGCGGCCGCACAAAGTATTGTGCGGTCCACACTTTGGTCTTTTTTTGCTTTATTTTGATCCTTGTCCAATTTTACTCCGTTTTGAGTTGATTTTTATTTTTTTGGCTCGTTTCCCAATATTCCTGCAAGAAATAACATTTCATTAATTCTCGGGAATACCTTTAAGAATTTTTGAGCTAAAACGTAAGTAAAATAGAGAAAATAAGCAGTCAAAATCCCTACTTATCAACAGTCACGATCAGTCGACCAGTTAGCAGAATCAGTCAACTGAGGAACACATTTAATCTAGGAATCATCTTCTGCTAAACAATCAACCACTTTGGAAATGAAGTTAATCACAAATGTTTGAAATGAATGGAAAAGTGAACCTGGATATCCCCACAAGGTCATCATTGGAAATCCACATGAGGGTATCACTACCAGAAGATCTCAGAAGCTCAACTCTCACACGGACATAATATCACAGCTTGAACCAAAGAAGGTTGATGAAGCCCTTAAAGATGACTACTGGATCAAAGCTATGACATATGAATTTGATCAATTTGAAAGAAATAAAGTGTGGGACTTGGTTGCAAAACTATCAAATGCTTCCATTGTAGGAACTAAATGGGTCTTCAGAAACAAATTGAATGAGTATGGTCAACTCGTTCGTAAAAGGTAATGGCTAGTTGCTCAAGGTTATTCTCAGCAAGAGGGAATTGACTACGATGACACATTTGCACTTGTATCAAGATTAGAGTCTATTCGAATACTACTTTTTTTTGCTGCTCATAAAGGATTCAAACTATTTCAAATGGATGTAAAAAGTGCCTTCCTAAATGGATACATCTCTGAAGAGGTATACATGAAACAACCTCCATGCTTTGTAAGTGACAGCTTCCCAAACCATGTATTCAACCTGTCTAAAGCTCTATAAAGACTAAAGCAAACCCCCGAGCCTGGTATGAAAGATTAAGTTCTTTCCTCCTAAATCAAGGTTTCAAACGAGGTAATATTGACACAACCTTATTCATTAAGCACTGAAATTCATGTAATCTTATTACTCAAATTTATGTTGATGATATTATTTTTGGAAGCCTTAACTCTGTATTATGTGAAGAATTAGCTCACCTTATGAAAGGAGAATTCTAAAAGAGCATGATTGGAGAGCTAACTTTCTTTCTTGGACTACAAATCAAACAATCTCCCAAAGGGATATTTATTAGACAAACTAAGTACACCAAGGAACTTATAAAGAAGTTTGGTATGGATAATGCAAAGTACATTGGAACTCCAATGAGTCCAACAACTACGCTTGAAGAAGACAAAATGGAAAAGGTATGGATGAAATAATATATAGGGGAATGATTGGATCTTTATTATATCTCACTGCTAGTCGACCAGATATAATGTTAAGTATATGTAAATATGCAAAGGGCTCCAAAAAAATCTTATCTTACTGCAGTTAAACACATTATTAGATATCTTATTAGGACCACTGAATTACGATTATGGTATGCTCATTCTAATTAAAAGGTTTTTCAGATACAGATTTTGCAGGTGATAGGATTGGAAGGAAAAGTACTAGTGGCACATGCCAATTATTGGGAAATGCACTAATTTCCTGGCATAGAAAGAAACAAACTTGTGTTGCCTTGTCAACTACTGAAGCAGAATATTTAGTTGGTGGAAGTTTTTGTACACAAGTTCTATAGATCATGCATCAACTTCTCGATTACGATTTATCCCTTACCTCTACTCCTATATTCTGTGATAATACAAGTGTTAAATGTTTGTCAAAAGATTTTGTGTATCACTCTAGGGAAAAACATATAGAAATTAAGCATCATTTTATCCGTGATCATATTGAATTCATTACTACTGAGTCTCTACTTGCTGATATTTTTACAAAACCTCTTTTAGAAGAAATTTTTTGTCTAATGCGCAAAAAGATTGGTATAACATCTATCATGTAAAAAAATCTTTCATAAAATATTTTACTTCCTTTCTTAGTTTGCTTAATTCATGAGTGTATTAATTTTGATGTTAGTGTCATTATTACACTTCCATTGGTGCCGCCGAAGCAACTCCTTAGAAGTGTCACTTCCTTCTGTACCTGACTTTTCCCTTAACTGATGCAACTCATCAACCTTCCAAAAGCCTAGATAAGTATCACCTTCCTTTCTTATTCTTCATCTCTTCTCACAAAATTCCTCTACCATGGCAAAGAAAAACTTCTCATCTTCCACTGCCACAAGACGAAGCAGGCGATTTCAGAAAACCCACAACCCTGAAGACACCGTCGACCTTGAATCATCCCTCGATTGAGACTTTGTCAAAACCGATAATGAAAGAAGTGAATCATCAGAGGGTCTTCCTATTAGCCAGGAAAAGGCAGTAAAAAGGCCTATGGAGCAACCCCCCCCCCCCCAAAAGACTGTATTTAAGAAAGGGAAAGTGGAAAGTATAGATTTTGGGCCAGAGGACAAACTGAACTTCTATGGACCAAGTGAGAAATCAAGGATTGAGTCCTATAAGTCTAAATCTATGGCTTATGAACGCTCTATAATTCTCTCTCTCTTATTAAAAATATGCATTGTGATGTGATCGATATTTTTCACTTTCAACATCTTTCTCCTCTGTTTGATACTATTGGAAATTCTGTGTATGAAAAGCCTGTGAGGATGTTTTATGCAAATCTATTTGTTAATGACAAAGATGACTTGGAGTCCATGGTTTTAGGCACCCGGATTGTTCTTGATTCATATCAATTTGAGAAGATATTTTATGCTAAGTTTCATGGTTATGATGTTTTTGTGCAAAATTCCTGGCCTAGAGACTTTGAAGTTCCCTTAGAAGAGGCAAAAGTTTTTCTGTCTGATAACCCTCCTAACATTGGTCCTAAAATTCTCAAGTTTAAACACCGCGTTTTAGCTCACATGATAGCCACTACCTTACTTCCTAGACTGGGTCCCTCAACACTTTGACTACTAGAGATATTTTTGTTCTTTACTGTCTTGTGAACAATAAAAGGCTTGACTAGCCCGTGTGGATTCGTCAGTATATGCTTGAAAGTATCAGGGATATATCCTCTTTTACTGCTTGTTTACCATATGGTTTGCTCATCTCACATATTCTAGAAGTCATGAAGGTTGACTTGTCACCTTTCACATCTCACATCTCACCCAAGCACATTACTAGTACCTATAATAAGACAACCTTTGCTATGATAGGTTACACCTTAAGTGACGATGGATGGTTAAGGCGTGCCAAAGTTGAAAGTGCTCCAGTGCAAGTCGAAGCACCTACTGAACCAACAGAGCCACAGCCGACTACTACTAACAACCTACAACAGATTCAGCAAAGTCCAAATGGGGTAAAAATCCTGCACATTGCAATGAAAGAACAGGTGGACAAGATTACGAAAGTCACCAAAGAAATAGGTACAGATGTTGCTAAGCTCATGATAGACACGGGAGCCACGAGGGGGCAAGGAATTAGGGAATTCAACTTCATGACAGAAAAGATGGACAAAATCACCAAAGAAGTTGAAACCTCCTATGACTCTTTCTGCACCAAAGTGATCAATACCCTCAAGTACTTTTTGGGGAGGAACTAAGGCAGTGTGTGTGCATGTATGTATTAAAAACAATTATTTTGTCATTACTTGCTTTTATTTTGTGAACTACTTTTGCATTGTTCTATAAGAACCATTACTCTATGCCTCTGCTGAAGGCATAACCTCTATTACCCTAATTACTTTGTCTATTATCTACCTTATTTTGTATGTTATGTCTACACGTGTTCTTTTTCTTTTTGATTGATGTCAAAGGGGGAGAAACGTGATTGGGTAAACCAGAGCAATAACTCAGGGGAAGCAGTGATAAGTAAATCAAAGCAACAATTCATGGGGAGCAGGCATCTTAAGCTATGAATGAGAAGTATATTTTGTTTACTCTTTTTTTAATTGTCATCATCAAAAAAGGGGAGATTGTTACACCTAAGTTTCAATGATGACTATAATGCAAATCTAATTGTATCCATTTATTTGTAGAAAATTAGGAGGCAACACTACTTCAAAGGAAGTCCTTTTAGTAAGGACATCAGAAAGGAAACGAGATCAAGGCAACAAGAACAATGCTAAATCAAAGGAAGTCAAAGCCGTCAAAAAGGAAACAAAATCAAGTCCACGCGCTGAAGGACGTCAAGGCTAAATCAAAGGACGTTGAGGCTTTCAAGAAGGAAACATATCAAGTGCAGCTGCAAAAGAATATCATGTCGTGTTCCAAGGACAGATTTAGAATCTGAATATACTGGAGATTAATCAACCAAATCAAGCAACAAGTCACTCCCTTGAATATGGATATGAAAGGGAAGGACATAAATGAATCCAACACATTTCTTGTACATGATTCGTAGGCACCCCTTGGGTCAATCTCTCAGAGGATTATGTGCCTCAATCAAAGATCAATCTGCAACGGCTACTCAATTTCTCCTATATGAAGACTGGCAAACTCAAGAAGACAATTACGCAACTACATCATTTGTTTCTAAGCCTTTCTAGTTCTTCGTACAAACATTGTATTCTTGAGTCTACAAGTGTCACAAAAGATAAGAAGAGTCAGAACACAAAACAAGAGTTGTATCAAGTTTGCAAAAATCACTGTTACTGTATATCGTTGATGGTGAACGTACTAAAACCATCACTACTGTAAACATTTATCAAAGATCTAGGAGAACCCTTGTGATCCAAGGAAACTAGACGTAGGTACTACACCGGTACAGAACCAGTATAAAAGTTATTGTGTCTTCCTTGCCTTTCTGTTCATTTAGTTCATTTCTACCGAAATCATTTACTGTGCAAAGCCTAGTTGACTAAACTTACACTCAGTCAACTAAGATTTTTAAATCGGCTATAATTCAACCCCCCCCCCTACTTTCACTTATTAATTAGCAAAATTCTCATTATGAAATTTTATTATCTTTGTTATTGAATATTTAGTATAATGCTATGATTTATCTCATATTATTATGTTATATTCTTGAAAAATATATTACTCCCTCCGTTCCAGCTTATGTGAACCTATTTCTTTTTTGGTCCGTTCCAAAAAGAATGGCCCTTTTTCTAAATTTGGAAATAATTTAGCTTAAACTTCCAATTCTACCCTTAATGAGAAGCTTTTATAACAACACAAATGCATTGGGCCCCCTTTCTGACTTGTTTAGGACCACAAATTTTAAAAGTCTTTATTTTTTCTTAAACTTCGTGCCCAGTTAAACAGGTTCACATAAATTGGAACGGCGGGAGTATATAGTTGTATCTTGTTAGGACTAAAGAAATATTTGGAGCACAAGTTACATATTTTGTACTATGAAGATTTTTGGGGAAAACTCGGAAAATTCGAAAAAAAAAAATCCGAGAAACCGAGATGGTAAAACCTGACTTTATTGGTTTGGCTTATAGATTTAAGAATCCAATACCATTGATTTGATTTGGTAATTGAAAAATTTGAACCAACCCAACTTATGTACACCTTTAATTTTAGGTATTAACTAACATTGTCTGCCAATTAAAATTAGATCATAAAATAAAAATTCCTCCTTGAAAATCATGAAGCGCAGTTGCCCCTGATCCACAATTTTTTTTTCTTAACCAGCAAAAGTAATGTAGAATGAGGATATCAAAAGCAATACAAGAATATTTGAATGTTGTCATCTAAAGACCGTTCATTATTGTTTAGTAGTTGGTTGCTAGTTGCTACCACTTTAACGTTTTCTCCTACTAAATGTTCTTTTCTAATTTAGAACTTCAACAAGGTAACAATTATCAAAATATTACAAGTGACTTATAATTTCAATATTTAGAGAATGTTGCACATTACTTTATCCATTTTACATCCCTATCTCTTTCCACTCTGCTTACCTCTATGAATAGAAATCACAAGTCAGCTTGTAGTCAATAGTTTCCTGGATCTATTTTAATCAATACCTACAGGGTACTTTGGATTTAGTTTGTGTGTGGATTAAGAGCTTTTTTTTTTCTTCTATTTTTTTTAGAGGAATTTGGTATTCAAAACTTACAGCCTGACTAAGAGGTTAAGATATCCTCTAACCAAGTAATTTTCCACTCTCAGACTTCCAATCAGAAACTTATCATTAATGGTGGAAGTATGAAGTATCTCAACTATTTCAGCAAGTGTAAGTATAAATCCTTCAGAACGGGTTTTGGTACAAAGAAAAAGTTGGGAAAAGTTAAAGCAATTAGAAAAAACAAAGAACTAATTGGGAAACCAATAATTTAATCCATTCCTTTCTTTCTTCCAATTATAAATTGGAGTTTATGAGAAAAAACATAAATCAGGGGAAGTACGTATGAGCTATTTTTATGAATGAAGAACGGCATTATTCCCTTGCTTCTTTCTCATAAACATTAGAGGTGATCTTTGTTGTTGGTGAATAGTGTTTGGCCTTGTAGGTTGATTTGTTAAATATGAGTTTCAATGATGAAATAAATAATATATCACGGTTGCTGGAGGATCACAAGAGATAAAAGATTCTCTATCATTCAAGTATGGACTAACGAAACAGTTTATCAACAGAAGCTCTAGAAGAAAAGGAAAGGAAAAAGTATCAATGATTAGAGATGAAAAAGGAAGAAGGAGCGAAAATCCGGAAGAATCAATCAATGATTTGATAGATGATTGACGGAAGTTATTATAGGAAGGTCCCAAAATCAAAGGAAAACAAGATTGCAAAGCTCTACACTGGTGATCGTTAAAGCCCAAATTCAGGGGATCCATCATCAATCACTCAAGTAAGGGGAAGATCTTCCAGCGGAAGAAAAGCTTGTCAAGTCCACAAGCCAAGGAAGATCAACGAAAACTTGACCTTATTCTCGAAAAGAATCAATTTACGATCTGTTTCAAGGATCAACTCCGTTGGGTTTGTAATCTATCAAGATTCACGTCAATCAAGAGTCAAGAAATCCTCATGAAGTATATATACATCTGTTCCCGGCTTCAAGCAGACATACTTTGAACGAACCATTATCACTCTTTTTGCTCTACTCCAAACAAGTATTGTCTTACTTTTTAGATCTGCTATATAATTAGTGAGAGAAGAAAAAGAGATAAACACTAGTGAGTCATTGTATCAAGAAGGTAAAAGTGACGCAGAGACTAAGCTATTGGTGTAAAGCTAAATCAATCATCTTGTAATCGAGAAACTTCAAATACTGAAAGAGATCACTCTTACAATCCAATGGGACTGGACGTAGGATTCACATTGAATCCGAACCAGTATAAAAATACTGGTGTCTTTATTTTCTGAATTTTATTGCTGCATTATTACTATTATGTTCTTAACTCTCGTCGACTAATTGGCTAATCAACTATTTAGAACACTGAAAATAGAAATCGACAATTAACCCCTCTTGTACTTTCAGACTTCAGGATAATATAATGTCTACTTTCTGTAATTATTATTGCTTTTGTAGATTGAGGTAATTCGTACACATTTCGTCCGTCCACCAAAATAAATTTGATGCAACTACTATTTGGAGGTCAAGACGTTCGTCTTTTTCTTTTTCTTTTTTATTTTTTTATTTTCTTTCTATGACTTTTTAGATGTATTTCCTGAGTTACAATTTCACTTCTAATGTTATTTTTTAATATAAAGTATTTCTAAGCTTTTAAAATACATGTAATATATTATCTTTAGCTCGATAGATGCCTATTTGTGCCTTTAAAAATACAAGTATATATAGATTTGATCCTTACTTTCTCTTGCTTTCTTGTCATTTAACTTGCGTTACGCTCATTTTATCATAATTTTGGTAATGTGAGACAACATAGAGCTATTCCACCACTATCATTTTCTTTCAAAATAATCTAATTAAATAACTAAAGAAATAGATAATGGATAAAGTGAATATACAACTCCATCAATTGTTGTTCTACACTAATCAGAATAAATATAAATATGTAATATTGTAACGATCTGATCGATCGTTTTGAGAGTTGTAGTCCCGTTACCCTATTTACTGGTCTTATGTGTAATTTTTCTATGTGACTTGCAGGGATAATTGGTTCGGTTCGGGGGATGTTTCGGAATGAGTTGAGACGCTTAGTCTCAAGGTTGGGAGATTTAGTTGAAAAGGTTGACCGAATGTTGACTTATGTGTGAACGACTCCGGAATGGAGTTTTGCTGGTTCCAATAGCTTCGTTGGATAATTTTGATTTAGGAGCATGTCTGAATAGTGATTTGGAGGTCTGTAGTTGAATTAGGCTTGAAATGACGAAAGTTGAAAAATTAGAGGCTTTGAAAGTTTTTAAGTTTGACCAAGAGTTGACTTTGTGGTTATCGGGCTCAGATTGTGGTTCCGGGAGTTGGAGTAGGTCTGTTGTGTCATTTATGACTTATGTGAATTTGAGGTCAATCGAACATGATTTGATAGGTTTCAGCATCGATTGTAGAAGTTAGAATTTCTTAGTTTTCGTTAGGCTTGAATTGGGGTGTAATTCGTATTTTCGATGTTGTTTGATGTGAATTGAGGGCTCGACTAAGTTCGCATCGTGTTTTAGGACTTGTTGGTATGTTTTGTTGAGGTCCCCGGGGCCTCGAGAGTGATTCGGCTCGAAATCGGATTGGATTTTTGGAATTTTTGAAGGCTGGTGTGTTATGGTCTGGTGCGACCGCACATGAGAGGGAAGGCCATAGGTGCGGAGCCGCAGAAACGTCCCTAGGATCGTAGATGCGGTTCTAGGCGAAGTGAGGGTTTGCGCAGGTGTGAGGGAAAATTCTGCACCTGCGATCTCGCAAATGCGGAGGATGGTCGCAAAAGCGGAGAGGACTTGGAGTCGCTGGTCCGCAGAAGACACATGCAAGACCAGGATTTGGGAGCGTAGAAGCGGTTGGTCGGCCCTTAAGTGACCTCCGCAGATGCGGACTATTGACCGCAAAGGCGGTACCGCTGAAGCAGATTTTTGGGCCGCAGAAGCGGGATCTCTGGGCAGTGTTTAAATCCGATGGGTTTCGTGATTTTTTTCATTTTTGACTTTGCAAACTCGGACTAAGGCGATTTTTGAGAGGATTTTCGAATGGATTCTTGAGGTAAGTCACTTCTGGTCATTTTATTCAATAATCTTGATTCCCTATTGAATTTCCCATCTAGTTTGTATGTTTTTTAGGTGGAATTTGGGAGTTTGAGGCTAGGATTTGGAGAGTTTAAACACTCAACCTCGCACATGCGGCTGCCCCTTCGCACCTGCGGGCTTGCAGGTGCGACCAAACTTCTGCACCTGCGATAACTGCCCAGACCTCCACTTCTGCTTCTGCGATGCTTACTCCATACCTGCGATCATCGCACCTACGACTCCCCATCCGCAGGTGCGGCCACACCAGTAGCCTTACACCAGCAGCGTCCAGCTGCATTTTCGAAATTCCAAACTTCTCGTTAACCATCCAAAATCATCCTGAGCCCCTCGGGACCTAAACCAATAATTCAAACAAGTCATATATCACTTCCCGGACTTAATCGAACCTTCGGAACACCCAAAACAACACCAAAACACCAAATCAACCTCAAATTCAAGCCTAAGAACTTCTAAACTTCCAACATTCGCCAACGACGCCGAAACCTATCAAACTACGTCCGAATGACCTAAAATTTTGCACACACGTCACAAGTGGCACTACAAACCTACTTTAATTTCCAGAATTCCATTCCGACCCCGATATCTAATTTTCCACTATTGACCAAAATCGTCAAATTTCTTACTTTCGTCAATTCAAGCCTAATTCTACCACGGACCTCCAAATTACAGTCTGGACACACTCATGAGCCTAAAATTACCCAACGAAGCTAACCGAATCATGAAAAATCCAAATCCGAGTTTGTTTACTCATAGGTCAACTTTCGATTGACTTTTCTAACTTAGCTCTCTAATTAAGAAACTAAATGGTCATTTCACTCCAAAACTTCTCCGAACTCAAAGTTACCAACTCGACACAACTCAACACAGCTGAACAACACATAAATTAGCATAGATGGGGGAAATTGGGTTATAAATACTCAGAACGACCGGGTCGTTACAAACAGCTCTCAATCGAGCATTCAAATGGCTCTGTGTGAGGCTTTGTGGGGAGAAAATGTCGGTATCTTGTGGGTTGATTTGAGTCGGGTGAGACTAGATTATTGGGCATTGACTTGGTTCAAGATGATTTGGACAAGGTTAAATTGATTCAGGATCGGCTTCGCACGGCGCAATCTAGACAGAAGAGTTACACTGATCGGAAGGATCGTGATTTTGCTTACATGGTTGGGGAAAAGATATTGCTCAAGGTTTCACCCATGAAGGGTGTTGTGAGGTTCGGGGAGAAAGGAAAGTTAATCCCTCGGTATATTGGGTCGTTTGAGGTGCTTCAGAGGATTGGAGAAATGGCTTACAAGCTTACCTTGCCGCCTAGTCTATCGAGTGTGCATCCAATATTTCATGTTTCTATGCTCCAGAAGTACGTCGGCGATTTGTCTCATGTTTTGGATTTCAGCATGGTTCAGTTGAATGGTTCTTTGACTTATGATGTGGAGCCAGTGGCCATTTTGGATCGGGAGGTTCGAAAGTTGAGGTAAAAAAACATAGCTTTAGTGAAGGTGTAGTGGATAGGTCAGCCACTTGATGAGCTACTTGGGAGACAGAGTGGGAGATGCGGAGCAGATATCCACTTCTATTTGAGACTCCAGGTTAGTTTCTAGACCTATTCGAGGACGAACGTTTATTTAAGAGTGGGAGGATGTAACGACCTTGCCAGTCATTTTAAGATTTGTAGCCCCGTTTCCCTATTTACTGCTCGTTTTGTGCTTATTAGTTGCTATGTAACTTTTTGGAGTAGTTGTTTCGGTTTCGTGGATGTTTCAGAATGAGTTGAGACACTTAGTCTCAACGTTGGGAGCTTTAGTTGAAAAGGTTGACCGGATGTTGACTTATGTGTGAACGACTCCGGAATAGATTCTGATAGCTTCGTTTAATAATTTTGGACTTTGGAGCATATCTTGATAGTGATTTGGAGTTCCGTAGTTGAAGTAGGCTTGAAATGGCGAAAGTTGGAAAATTAGAGGCTTTGAAAGTTTAGAAGTTTGACCGAGAGTTGACTCTGTGGTTATCGGGCTCGGATTGTGGTTCTAGGAGTTGGAGTAGGTCTGTTTTTTCATTTATGTCTTGTGTGCAAAATTTGAGTTCAAATTGACTTGATTTGATAGGTTTTGGAATCGATTGTACAAGTTGGAATTCCTTAGTTTTTGTTAAGCTTGAATTGGGATGCGATTTGTGTTTTCGATATTGTTTGATGTGAATTGAGGGCTCGACTAAGTTCGCATCGTGGTTTATAACTTATTGGTATGTTTGGTTGAGGTCCCGGGGTCATTAGGAGTGAGTCGGCTCGAAATCGGATAGGATTGTTGGCATTTTTTAAGGCTAGTGTGTTCTGGTATGGTACGCCCGCACCTGGGAGGGAAGGATACAAGTGCCGAGCCGCAGAAGCGGCCCTAGGGTCGCAGATACGGTCCTGGGCAAAGTCAGGGGTTGCATAGGTGCGATGGGAAATTCCGCACCTGCGATCTAGCAGATGCAGAGGCTGGTCGCAGAAGTGGAGAGGGCTTGTCCGCAGAAGCGGATGGACTTGCGCAGATGCGCACCCACAAGAGCAGGATTTGGGATTGCAAAAACGGTTGTTCGGCCCTTAAGTGAACTTCGTAGATGCGGATCATTGACTACAAAAGCGGTACCGCAAAATCAGATTTTTGGACCGCAGAAGCGGGATCTCTGAGCAATGTTTAAATCTGAAGGGTTTCGTGATTTTTCTCATTTTGGACTTTGAAAATTCAGACTAAGGCGACTTTTGAGAGGATTTTCGAAGGGATTCTTGAGGTAAGTCACTTGTGGTCATTTTTATTCAATAATCTTGATTCCTCATTGAATTTCCCACCTAGTTTGTATTTTTGAGGTAGAATTTGGGAGTTTGAGGCTAGGGATTTGGAGAGTTTAATTTGGGGATTCGTGTGGTGATTTGGTATCGGTATTAGGTAAATTTGGTATGATTATACTCGTGGTTGAATGGTCTTCCGAATTTTGTGACTTCGATTGGATTCCGAGACGTGAGCCTGGGGGCCGACTTTTGAGTTGACTTTTTGACTTCAGATTAAGAATTTAGTATTTTCTTATGGAATTGATTCTTTTAGCCCGTGTTAATTGTATCAAATTGTTTATGGATAGATTTGAGGCGTTCAGAGCCGATTCGCAAGGCAAGGGCTTGCTAGAGAAATGATTCGATTTGCTTGAGGTAAGTATCGTATTTAAACTCGATTAAGGAACCAGTTGCCTGAATTGTTGTGATAGCCACATGCTTTTGGGTGCATACATGTGTGGGAATGATCCCATGTGCGGGACTGGGATTGTATATCCATGTTTGAGCTCTTACAAGCCCAGAAATTATTGTTGAGCTTCAAGCTTGGGTATCTAACATGTTGTATCAGTTTATGTGATCTAGTTGAGTCATGATGAGACAACTTAGAGGTTTAATCCTTGAACGGGCTTGATAAATTCTTTTCATTGATGAAATTGCCGGTTCGGACTACGACAATACACTTTGCACATGCCTACACTTTAACATGTTATTTACACCGGTCTGGACATGAGAATTTTATTTTGTTCATCTTATACGTGTATACTTGCTTTATTGCTTCTATATGATATTTTGGACGGGGTCGCGGCTACGCCGGGAGGATTATGTTATTGGCATGTTAGTTGTCTGTGCGGATCCCTGTATTGACATTATTGGCACGTGAGCTGTCCATGCAGATCCATATATATTGATAATATTGACAAGTGAGTTGCTCATGTCGCACGTGAATTGTCCGTGAAAATTCTATTGTTAGCATGTGAGTTGTCCGTTCAGCACGTGAATTGTCAGTGTAGTGTGTGGAACTTATATTTCCTTGATCACTTATCTGATTTACTTGTTTATTTCCTCAACATGCAATAATATCGTTGAGTGGGGTATCTTGAGAAAACAGTGCACATGCACACACTGATATTCTTCTCACGAAGCCTTATAAGTTAGCTTTAACTTTTATGTTGAGTTGGTTTACACGGACATAATCACACCGAATTAACTAGTATACTCAATAATTTAAGCTTCTCTTACCTTGCTTTGCTTCTTTGCGATAGTTATTGAGTTGGTTGTACTCATACTGCACCCTGCACCTCATGTGCAGATCCAGGCATTTCCGGACACTGTGGTTGTTGATCGTAGAGTTTTTACCTATTCGGAGAACATCGAGGTAGTTGCTTGGCCGTCCGCAGACCTTGACTCTCCTCCCTTATCTTTCAGTTTTATTTATTCCATTCTGCTTTCTAGATAGCGTATCAGACTATGTCATTATATAGATGCTCATGTACTCGGTGACACCCAAGTTTTGGGGATTTTCTGTATTTAGTTGCAATTTTTCATCTGGTTTTATGAGATTTCCATTGATTTAAACCTGTTTCTAGCAAGTTTTGGTTTTTAAAACTTTGGGATATGTGAGTTGTCGACTTGCCTAGTAGCATGATAGCCCCATCACGACGTGTCGAGTTTTGGGTCGTGACAAATACTCCTATGGAATAATGTTTCTTCCACCAACATTCCTTTTTAATTTCATTCTTCCTTTATGGACGAAATGATCTGGCAGCACTATCTATTACTCCCTCCGTTTCAATTTAGATGTGGTAGTTTGACTCGGCACGGAGTTTAAGAAAAAAAAGAAGACTTTTAAAATTTGTGGTCTTAAAAACTTAAGGGGTAAAAGCTTTGTGGGGCAATGACATTTGTGTGGTTATAAAAACTTCTTATTAAGGATTATATAGTAAAATAAAAATTTTAAAGTTGAATTATTTTCAAATTTCAAAATATGTCATTTATTTTGAAACAGACTAAAAAAGAAAATATCTCAAGGCAGGGAGTATAGTTAATAAGGTTCATCATTCTTTAGATTCTTACTCAGCCAGCCACTTGTATATATGCATAAACAAATGGATATAACAACGAAACTATTTCTGCATTCTTTCAGCTTTCGTTTTACCCCTTCGCAAATAAAATAATGTTCAATGAATCAATATAAATCAAGACGCCAGCTCTTCAAATTCTGCTCATTCTTGTTCTCAACTAGTTTCCGTAAAAATGCTTTCCACAATTAATTCTCTATCCTTCTTTATTTATTTGCTCCTCTTTTTCTCATCCTCCACAGCCAAAACTCCAATTAGACCACGAGCTATTCTTCTTCCAGTAACAAAAGATGCAGCCACTAAGCAATACGTCACAGTCATTCGCCAAAGAACTCCCCTTGTGCCAGTCAAACTAACAGTCGATCTTGGTCAACGATCCATGTGGGTAAATTGTGAAAGGGGCTATATAAGTTCATCATATTGTCCTGTCCGTTGTGGTTCTACCCCTTGCCAACGTTCCTTTTCAGCTGGTTGTAGCGACTGTTTTGTTACTCCAACTCCTACTCCAGGGTGCAACAATAATACTTGCACATTATTTCCAGATAACCCTTTTATTAACTCTGGCTCTGGCGGTGAACTTGCTCAAGATGTTGTTTCACTTCAATCCACTAATGGCTTGAACCCGAGCCGATTTGTCTCGGCTCCAGGAGTGATTTTCGGTTGTGGTCCAACGTTTCTGCTAAAAGGCCTTGCTAAAGGAGTTACAGGGATAGCTGGACTTGGACATGGTTTTATTGGACTTCCTTCTCAAATTGCTGCTGCTTTTCATCTTGACCGAAAATTCGCTATCTGCTTGAGTTCTTCCACAACTTCTCGTGGAGTTATCTTCTTTGGTGATAGTCCTTATGTTTTCCTTCCTGGTATTGATGTATCCAAGAGACTTGTTTATACACCTCTTCTTAAGAACCCTGTTAGTACTGCAGGGTCTTATATTCATGGAGAACCTTCTATGGAGTACTTTATTGGAGTGACATCTATTAAAATAAACGGTAATGTTGTGCCAATCAACACTACGTTGCTGACCATTACCAAAGAGGGCAAAGGTGGAACCAAAATTAGTACCGTTGAGCCTTACATGAAATTAGAGTCGTCGATTTACAATGCTTTGACAAAGGCATTTGTAAAATCGCTTGCTAAGGTTCCAAGAGTAAAACCTGTGGCTCCTTTTAAAGTGTGTTATAATAGAACGAGTTTGGGAAGTACTCGTGTTGGTCCTGGTGTTCCACCAATTGAACTGATTTTGGGAAGCAATAAAGAGGCTAAATCTTGGACTATTTGGGGTGCGAATTCGATGGCGGCTGTGAATAATGAGGTGCTCTGTCTTGGGTTTGTGGACGGTGGAGTTGAACCCACCACTTCTGTCGTTATTGGAGCATATCAAATTGAAGACAACCTTTTGCAATTTGATATTGCTAACAAAAGGTTGGGTTTTACTTCTTCGCTCTTGTTTGGTCAAACAACATGTGCAAACTTCAATTTTACGTCCAAAGCTTGAGGTGTCTTCAACAAAACAGGTGGCGTTTTTGGAAATCTATATTTAGACAAATATTTCTTCGTATTTTCCAAAGGATGGAGTTGGTCGAGAATAAATGTATTCAACTTCTTTTGGTTGTTGAACTTCTTAAGGTCATAATTATGTCAATTACAAAGTTTATCCATCTTGGATAATTTACTCTTGATTACAATTTCCAAATCTCAACCATCGAGTAGTTACCTAAAGTATATGAGACCAATTGGGGAACTGAAATCAATTGGTTTGCCACAAAAAATGCATGCTTCGGAAGTCAATGAGAAAAAAAAGCCTATTTTAGCTACTGGTTCTCTTGAACCGAGGGTCTATCGAAAACAACCTTTCGGTGAAGTAAAAATAAGGTCTGTGTACATAGTACCTTCCCCAAACCCCACTTGTGAAACTATACTGGGCCGTTATTGTTTTAAATGTGACACCTATATGGAACAAACTTAATTTGCACGAAACACTAGACACTTTTATCCTAATTGTAACAACTAATTAACTCATTGGCAAAATCAAGAATTTCGCTGAGAATATTAAATTAATATATAAAATAAAATGTAATATTTTATATACATGGTATAAATATTACTTACTGGCTAGGTGTAGGTGCATTTTCAGGTACTACCTCGTGTTAGTTTGGAGGGGGAAAGGGGTGGGGATTATCAACCTCAGCCTTGCGGCCAAAATCTTAACACAGGAACAATTCTTTATAAAGTGAAGGTCACTCCCTTTTGGGATACCCATTGGTTGAAATTTTCTTTAGCTTAATTTGTATTGATTTTGAGAGATTGTGTGCTGAGACTTCCCTTCACGTGTTTTTAAGTTTATCTCACCATTTTTATGATTTTCAGTCATTATATTGCTGAATTCCCGAATTGGAAACGGGAGCGGCTCATGGGTAAAACTTAGGCCCCATAATTGTGGGCCCCAAATTTCCTAATAGTTAGTAGAGTTATATGTTAATATTTTTTTTAAAAATATTATTGCAAAGAGTAAAGTACAATTTTCATTTAAAAACAAGATTTAATTCTTTTATAAATGCCTATATTTATTGGTTGTAATAATGTTAATAGATCCTATAACAGTTGCTTTAGCAGAAAGAATTTTTCCAAAACTAAAATCAATAAAATTTGTCTAAGATAAATGGTGTCTCAAGAGAGATTAAATAAGTTAGCCATGTAATCAATTGAGAAAGAATTATTAGAAAAAATTAATATAAGTTTTTTTAATAGCTTTGTATCTCATCTAAAAATTGATTTCAAATAAGATTTTATATAAGGCCTCTCGTTGAAGTTTGTGCGTTAGGCTTCCAAAGTTATTGAGCCGCTCCTGATTGGAAATTATCTTTTTGTGAATTATTTAAAGTTTTTGTTTTCTTGAAAAAGATATGATGATTTTGGAGTTAAAGAATTGGTTTTAGAATTTTGAGGCGGATTTAGGATTTCTAATATATAGGTGCATTACTAAAAAAAAAAAGGAGATAAAATTGTATTTAGTAGGAATAGATCTCTATACCTCTTGGTAAAAAATTAAACTTTTGACCAAGTGCGACATTCAACTTTCTTGGAGTATGGGTACCAACAGTTAATATTATACCAATTTTTAAAAATATGTATATAAAATATCTAATTTTATAAAAAGACCATGGGTTCACGTGCCCCATAGTTAAACTTATAAATCCGCCCTTAGAGTCTGGGGAACATAGTTTGTATGCAGATCTTACCCCTACCTAATTAAGATAGAAAGATTGGTTCCAATAGACCATCGGCTCAAAAGGAAGAAGAAGAAGAAGAAGAAGAAGAAGGAAAAAAAGAAGGAAAGCAAGAAAGGAAGAGAGAAGAGAAAGGGGGAAGCGAAGGATAAGTAGTACCAAATAATAATAATAGAGAATACAATACTTGAGATAAACAAAATCACATAACACAATTAAGATTTGAGAATACAAAGGGCCATGCGTGTTACTAAGACTATCAGAACCTTCTACCCTGATTCTCGACCTTTATACCTTCCTATAAAGGATCATGTCCTCAGTGAGCTGAAACAACATCATGTCCTGCCTAATTACCTTTCACTAACACTTCTTAGAATTCATATATATATATATATATGTCCCAGTTATTTTGTAATATTGGAAGATTATACTATATGTTTCTCTTTCATTCTTTTGAACTGTGTCCTAAAAAGACAATTCTGAGTGGACTAAAATTAAACGAATTTCGTGTGACTATTTAAATTCATTTAAGCGGTTGATTAAAATAATTGAAGGCTACAATAAAAGTACGCAAAGCATGAGTGAGGAATATTATATTAAACATTATATTATTAATGAAATGGAAAACTCTGGATCCACAGTGCAAGTTGCATCAGTAAACTAATTATGGACAATGACCTGTCTGAACTTCTTTTCCTTTCCGCGTTGTCCCTTTGCAGATAAAATATTATAGTTATGTAAATCATGGAGTATAGATAAATATGGATGGCTGGATTAAGAAGCAGAATACTAATGACCCTGTCTGAATTCTTAAACTAATGAATAATTCCATGAGTTCTGCAGTAATGATTAATGATAGGTTATAAGTACCTTCATTTTATATTTTAATGATTTAACAAACTTACTGTCAAGAACCAGATAAGGAACCTGATCCACATCCTTAAGAATTTAAAGATCAACAAGTTTCCAGTTGGGGACACAGTTCAACTCTTCAGAGTCAAAGGAACAGCAGAGGCAACAAATATCTATCAGTTCCCGAGGTGATCACATCCTTAACAGCTTAAAGATCAACAAGTCTCCAGTTGGGGATACAGTTCAACTCTTCAGAATCAAAGGAATAGCAGATGGAACAGATAACTACCAATTCCCAAGGTGACCATACAAGTCTAACTCTTCACAGCTGTAAAGTTACTGGTTGCACAAGCTACAGTGCAGAAACAGTGCAACAATCAACTTTATGGGGAATGCTCTTTACCTAACTTGCTTACATCATCCAAGTGATGTCACAAAATGAGATATTAACATCAAGCAACGGAAAAATAAATCACTTGCACATTCAAGAACTCATCAAGCATTCTCTCAAGTCTGTGTCAATCTTGCAAGTGATTCTCAAGGGCATCAAGAACGAAGAACAACATAACCAAGGACCATTTTCATGTATTGAAGTTATTACATGTCCTTAGGTTTGTTATGTCTTTGTTATTTATTTTTTATTTGTAACTTCTACCCAGCTTACTTAGAAGCATGTCTGTAGAAGATCTTCTATAAATCATAAACCCTTGTGTTCGTGTCTTGGCTAGAGTTAGTCAAGTTGTAAAGTCTTTGTAATAGAGTTATTACAAACTGGTTTGTAATAGGGTGTTACAAGTTAGCGAGGGATTAAGAGGTTAATTCCTAGGTTTAAATTCTTTGTAATAGAGTTTTTAAAAAGTTGCTTGTAATAGAATATTACAAGTTAGTGAGGGATTAAGAGGTTAATTCCTAGGTTGCAATAGGTTGTAATCTAAAGTTGCTCAGTAGCGAAGTTGAAATCCTACAAGGGTATGTCGTAGTTTTTGATCCGTGAGCTAGGAGTTTTCCACGTAAAATTCCTCTATGTTCTTTATTTACTGTCGATTTACCGTGGGAACAAATAGAGAACTTAGTACCCTATACTGTTTGGTTTTACAGTCTGTTGCTTACGGTGGGAACTGATAGAGAACCCGGTTCTCTATACAGTTTGGTGGACACTTAGTTTCTATCAATTGGTATCAGAGCAAGTTCTTTCAAAAAGTTTAACACCTAGAAAGGATCCTCATCATGTCTGCTTCACCAAACTTCGAGAAAGGACAATCAACCTATAGACCCCCAAGATTCAATGGCCAATACTATGGTTGGTGGAAAACAAGAATGCATGACTTCATTATGGCTGAAAACTCCGAGCTTTGGGACGTGATTTGTGATGGTCCCTATGAAGGCTGTTGGAGATGGAAAAAAGACTGTTCTAAAGACAAGAAAAGAATACAATGGTGCTGACCAAAAAACTGTTGAGAAGAACTTGAAGGCGAAGAAGATTCTTGTGTGTGGTATTGGACCAGACGAGTATAATCGTATCTCGGCATGTGAATCTGCCAAGGAAATCTGGGAGGATTTTCAAACGGCTCACGAAGGGACTACTCAGGTAAAGCAGTCCAAAATAGATATTTTGACAACTGAGTATGAACTTTTTAAAATGAAAGAGGATGAGTCCATTCAAGAGATGCATACCCGCTTCACCTACATAATCAATGAGCTTCATTCACTTGGTGAAATCATTCCAACCAACAAGCTGGTCCGAAAGATACTCAGTGTTCTACCAGATTCCTGGGAGAGAAATGTTAATGCTATAACTGAAGCCAAAGATCTGCAGAAGCTGACTATCGACGAGCTTATTGGAAATCTCAAAACTTATGAGATGAAGAGAAACAAGGATATCGAAAAAAGAGAGCCCAGGAAGGAGGAGAAACTTGTTCTCAAGGATTCCAACAAGGATTCAAGTGGTGATGAATCCAACATGGAGTATCTCACTCAAATATTCCAAAATATGATTTGAGAAAATGGTAGGATTCCAAAAAAAGGAAGTTCCAGCAGGAATTTCAAAGGAAATGATTGCTGTCATAAGTTTGGAAAGCCTGGACACTTCATTAAAGATTGTCCTCTTCATAAGCAGGATCATTACAAAGCTAACACTGAAAAGGCGGATGACAGGAACCAGGTTCCTAACAAAATATTCAAAAGAAAAGACGTCGCTGACAACGTTGTGAAACAGGCTCTTGCTGCATAGGGAGACTCTTCCAGCGAATCCGAAGAAGATGATGGGCAAGGTGACAACTCCATGATGGTAGTGGAAAGTGAAAAAGCTGAGTATGACTCTTTTTTTTCCTTGGTGGCGCAGTATGATGATGATGATGGAGATGCCGACGATGATGATGAGGTAAACCTTCTGGATGTTCAAATAAATTTGAAATCATATTCTCAAAAGAAGCTTATATCCTTAGTTAATGTTTTAATTGATGCATATCACAGTCTCATCAATGATAAAAATACTCTAACCACGGAACTTGGAGAAATAGAACACGAGAGAGATAATCTAGTGGTGGTTATGGATTGTCTAAAAGAGACCATTGAGAGTTTAAAAAGAGAAAATGATATCTTGACTGAGAGATGGCAAACATAGAGCATGAGAGAGATGGCCTATTGGTAGTAGTTGTAGACCTAAATGAAACAATTGAGGAACTAAGAAGGGAAAATAGGCATGTGAACACTCAAAAAGGAAAGGAAGTTGCAAGTGAGGCACACCTTAGGCTTAAAAATGAGCTAAAATCAGTAAAATCTAGTATGTGTGTTGAGCTTGAGAAAAATAGACAGCTTCAGGTAGATCTAAGCAGAGTGAAGAGTGACTTAGAAAAATCTCTTAAGTGGACCTGGACCTTTGATGCAATCACTGTTATGTATACGAACAACGGGGGAAACAGGCAGGGAATTAGATTCAAAAGGGAAACGACTCCCTACAACCCTCATAGCAAGTACGTTACTGTACCTGACAATTGGCTTTGCACTCACCGTGGCAATATTGGGCACTTTAAAGAAAATTGTAAGGCCAGAATTCAGTCTCAATAGAAAAACAAATTTTTTGCTGAAAAAGTAACTGCTGCTAAGGAACCTGGTCCTCCACATAAAAAAACGTGCCTTCTTGGACCAAAATAGCCCTCATTCACCCCTTTCCTCATTACAAGGGACCGAAACTTGTTTAGGTTTCTAAGTCTAATCCTTTATTTCCATGTGTAGGGAACAGTGAAAGGGAGCAGTCAATAGTGGTACATGGATAGCGGCTGCTCGAAGCACATGAATAGAAGTACAAATGAATTCCTTTCACTGAAGGCCCTACATGGAGGGAGTGTATACTTTGAAATGGAAAGAAGGGATACATTCTAGGAGTTAGAAGGATCTGGAAGTCTCTTTCTCACTCTATTGAAAATGCGTACTACATGAAGGGGTTGAAGTATAGCTTGCTGAGTATTTCCCAAATCTGTGACAAGGGTAACAAAGTGGAATTTGTATCTAAAACACAGTCACAAGATCTTGTGACTGGTGAAGTGATGTTAGTGTCCAAAAGATACAGAAACATCTATGTTGCTAACTTTGAGTCCTTGAAAAATAGGGATCTTAGCTATCTGAGTGCTGCTGATGATAATGCTGAGCTATGGCACAGAATTTTGGGTCATACAAGTTTCACGCTGCTGAACAAATTGGTCAAGAAGGACCTTGTTCGTGGTCTGCCCAAGTCAAACTTCAAGGATCACAGGGTGTGTGATGCATGTGTAAAAGGAAAGCAAGTCAGATCCTCTTTCAATCCCAAAAAGGAAGTTAGCATCTCAAGGCCACTTGATCTCCTCTATAGGGATCGATGTGCACCTAGGAGGGTGCCAAGTAGAGGAGGAAAGAGGTACATATTTTTCGTCATTGTGGATGACTACTCCAGATATACATGGACCTTGTTCCTCAGAACTAAAGATGAGACTTCAGTCGACATAGAGGAACCTGGTCCTCAATCACAATATCTGAAGCAGAAAACAGAGTTGTGGATGCGGTACATGGAACTCCAGCTGCTGAGGAATTCAAACAAGATCAAAGACAAGAAACTCACTTGCCTTCTCAGCCTCTCTCTCAAATAGAGCCCAAGAATATCAATGAAGCATTGAAAGATGCAGACTGGATTACAGCTATGCAAGAAGATCTCCATCAATTTGAGACGAACAGTGTGTGGAACCTGGTTCAACGACCTACTGATAGAACTGCTATAGGAACCATGCTCTCTGATCACGCTCAACTATGTATAATAAAAGACTAAGCGAGCATTGCAAATATAATCCGGGGTATTATGCCCAGAGTGGATCCCACAGGGAATTTACGTATCAATCAAGTCTTTAGAATACGCAACTTTTACTCAATCAATTCTCTCAATACTTTTTAATATAAATTGGTGATGTTTACTAATTCTACTGACAATAATAATAACTAGCAATTACTAACAATGTGTTGTGAATAATGATGATAAAGGTCTAAGGTTATGGTTTCCCCCATTGGTGAACTTACTTCTCGGATACTTCTTATAGTTTGATTAGTTGTCTCTATCAATCATAAACACTCTATCTACCATACTAGACGCACTCTCTCAAGTTACGCTAGCTAGATTGCATTACAATTAACTTTAGATTGCACCCCAGGTATCGTTATCTCTAATCCAACCTCTAAACCCTCGGTTATGACT
>ML312776.1:0-17639 GCA_005239505.1 Nicotiana paniculata | reverse complement strand
AGATTAAAAAGATATGTGGGAATGACTGAAGCCAATGTGCTGGCTATTGTGCACCTGGGTGAACCTAAAACACTAGATGATCCTTAAATAGCTTTTATGTTGCGTCATGCCGCGACGTTAAATCAGGCGCTTCATAGGAGGCAACCTATTGATTTGTTGTAATCGTCGTGCCACGACATTAAATAAGGCGCTTGTTGGGAGGCAACCCAATGCATAGTAAATCTTAGAGTAGCTAGAAGTATTTCGTGTAATTATAGGTACTAACGAGCTTGCAGGTGCATTCGGGTGAAAGGAGGAGTGTTTTAGCATGACGGAAGGTGGGAACAAAGCGAGGAAAACCCAGGCCTTAAGCCCCAAACGCTTGGCTAACCCCAGGGGGCAGCTGGCGTTAAGACTGAAACGCCTGGCTAACGCCAGGGGGTGTCTGGCGTTAAGAGTGAAAAGCCTGGCTAACGCTAGGGGAAGGCTGGCGTTATGGCTAAAACGCCTGGCTAACGCCAGGGGGTGTCTGGCGTTAAGAGTGAAAAGCCTGGCTAACGCCAGGGGAAGGCTGGCGTTATGGCTAAAACGCCTGGCTAACGCCAGGGTGCCCGGGCTTTCTGATTAAAACGCACGACTAACGCCAGGTAAGTTCCCTCTTCCTATTTTTTCATCTCCCAATTCTCTCTCAAGCAAGTTTCACTCCCAAGCACACACCCAAACATGGATTGTCTCTCATACCCACATCAAAACACATAGTTTGACACACTCATCTTCACTACTTCAACACACATTAACACCCCATCATCACCCACCACACACAAAAGATCTGCACAGGTTAAATTTTGTGGTGCACTTCATCTGGCTAACACACATCAATCCATGAGGTATGATTCTAGCCCTATCCTTTATTAACTTGAATTTGCGCAGATGAAAAGTGTATCCTTGATTTCATGATGAATTTTTTTATGGGTTTATGAAGTTCTTGAAATATGTTGTATGGTGTTATGCACCCCAAGTCCCGAAACCCTTTAGGAATGAGCTGAAATGGTGAAATTAAGTGGTATTATGGAACCCCAAACTGATTTGGATACATGAGGCAGTCCCTCAAGTCCATAAGAGCTCCCATGGCAATTGTGCCAGCCAAGTGCTCGATGTAATGCCTCAATGGCAATACATGTCCCGTTTGAAGCCCGAGTCTCAGGGAAATATACCACTAGCATCATGCATCTTGAATTCCATGAAATTTTAAATGAAAAGTGGCTCAGAAGAAGCCAATAGGTAGCACAGTGTGTCAATTGTCATAAACTCGCCAAGGTGAAGTCTTAGTAACCTTCGCAAAGTGCGAAAACGGATAGTATATACTTTGTGACACTCATTCATTACTGATAAATTGTGCAGGTAAAATAATGTTACGCAGAAGAGCCACCGGCAAGGGAAAGGCCACATCTTCGGCCCCACCGAAAACCAAATCAAAACCCCTACCACCTCAAAACAAAAGAAAAGGAGGAGATGCTACTTCTAGCATGACTGGTGAGGAAGCAGTAGCTGCGGTGGCTGCTATGAGGCAGCGACTCGTTGGTCAAAGGGAATATGGTATCAACAGCATACCATCACACTCCAGGAAATGGTATGCTCATTGCAAGCCCAAGCATGTCCACCCGGAAGGAGCTATCAACGAGGGGTGTCTTAGAACAAAATTCCCAGCAATTTGGAGGAGCATCCATGAATTGGGTCTGGGATATGTGTTCAAACACCATGGAAACATCAACCTCAATTTAGTTCGGGAATTCTATGCAGGGTTTGACCCTAAGGACAAGGAAGAATTGTTGCCAATTCGTGGGCACTTGGTGGATTTTTCGGCCAAGGCCATATGTGATTTCTTAGGTGCACCGAATGTTCCGGTGGAGCCTCTAGAGCAATTTATCCGCCATCCTAACTATAGAGAAGTGAGGCACACACTTTGTGGGGTTGATTCCAAGGCTGCTTGGATTCGGGATAGAACCACTAATCACCATAAGAGGTTTCCCAAGAAGAAGATGAAGGCAAAAACACAGGTATGGCTGAAACTGATTAATGCACGGATTCTACCGTGCACCCATGACACCTTAATCAGCCGAGAGAGGATTTGTGTGCTCTACTTCTTCATGGCAGGGTAGTAAGTGAATGTGGGCCACCTGATTCGCTATCAAATGGGGTTGGTGCGTTCACACAATAGAATTGATCTAATCCCTTTCCCAAATTTCCTGACTCAGTTCCTGCTAGATAAAAAGGTAACGGTTGAGCCCGACTTTGACCACATTATTGATCAACAACTCACACGGGAAACTGACATCACTGGCTTAAGACTGAAAGAAGAGTCTGCACTGACCAATGCCGAGCACAATTCCAGGGATGATAGCTTCATGGCCCATCTCTATGGGATGATGGATTTGCAGTTGCGCATAGGAGGTCATCCAGCATCAGTTAATAAAAAAGATGAGTTGGATCAGAGATACCCACTCAATGCTCATGCTCAGCAGATGATAGGAGCAGGTGAGGGATACAGGCTCCAAGATGATGAAGATATAAACACACCTGAAGATTCTGATGCAGAGCTAATGCGCTCGGATGAGGAAAATAATGGAGAAGATGAGTTTGAAGAGGAATGGAGAGCGTCCGATGATGAAGAGGAATGGAGAGCGTCCGATGATGAGTTCTTAAATTTCATTGTGTGTGGAACTAGCTCTTTGATTTGGTGAGGGCACATGATTCACGAAGGAAAGGTAATGTTGTTGACCTCTAAGTTAGAGTAGTGAGTGGATTGTGATTAAACCATGGTATATGAGAGTCGACTATTGAGGCGAGGATGTCACACCTCTCTGCTTGAAATGTTTTAAAAATTCTTGGTATAACGTGTTAAGGGATTTCCTTAATAAGTTGTGTACATGAGTGTAGTTTCATTGCTCGAAGACGAGCAAATGTTTAAGTGTGGGGTATTGATGCGTGGCTAGAATTCATGGTTTAACACGTTATATGCCTTATATTTTATGTGCGTTAATGATAAAAATACTTTTTTATGTGCATAATGTAGTCTATTTCATGTGTAGGTGAATTGGAGATGGAAGCCGAGCTAAATGGATGCAAATACGTCGAAAATACGCTCAAGAGGCGAAGAGGAGTGCACCGGGCTATAGCCGGGCGTTTGGGCATGAAGACCAGGCCTAGCCTGGCGTTATCCAGGCGCCAGGTCCCAAACGCCAGGCCTAGCCTGGCGTTATCCAGGTGCCAGAGCCCAAACGCCAGCCCTGGCCAGGCGTTATCCAGGCGTTTGGCCTGTAACGCCTGGCCCCTGATCCGGTCAAATCCGAGTTTTGAAGAGTTTTAAGTTTTTCCCGGTTGGAATAGAAGTCTCCTACACGTTTAGGAAGTATCCCAAACATATAAATAGACCTAAAAACACAACTTGAAAGGAGAGAAGCAATTGAAGTGAAGAAAAACCTTTGGATTACTACTTAGTGAAGCAAACATTGATTTTTATAGTTTTTATTTATTATTTTGTAATTCAATTATGCAAGTTATTTTAGAATTGATCCTTATGAATATGAGTAGCTAATGTTCTTAATCTAGGGTTTTGGTGGAACCCGTTGGGGATAAACTTATGGTGATATTGATATAGTTTGGTTGATTGTTCATCTCTATTTGTTCAAATACGTTCTTGTTGTAGTTAATTGAATGGCCATCAATTAGTTGTGCCAATTTAGTATGTATCTACTTGAGAGAGAGTGCATATTTAGGTAATTGTTTGAACAACACCACTCCCGAAGTATAGACGAAAGTCATAACCGAGGGTTTAGAAGTTGGATTAGAAATAATGATACTTCGGGTGCAATCTAAAGTGAACTGTAATGCAATCTAGCTAACGTAACTTGAGAGTGTGCGTCTAGTAAATTATCATAATTACTTTAGAGAGTTTATGGTATATAGAGTGTTCATGATTGATAGAGATACTTAATCGAGTTATATGAAATAACTGAGAAGGAAGTTCACCAACGGGGGAAACCATAGCCTTAGACCTTTATCATAATTGTTTACAACACATTGTTAGTAATTGTTAGTTATTATTATTGTCAGTGGAACTAGTAAAACATCATCAATTTATACTCAAAAAGTCGTGAGAGAATTGATTGAGTAAAAGTTGCGTATTTTAAAGACTTGATTGATACGTAAATTCCCTGTGGGATCGACTCTGGGCATAATACCCCGGATTATATTAGCAACGCCCGCTTAGTCTTTTATAAGACATAGTTGAGCGTGATCATGGCCTAGTGTAAATGTGAAAATTCTAGGGCAATTGCGACCGTAGAAATATTTTGCGGACCGCATAGCTACCGCAAACACGATCAGGTGAATTGGTTTTTTGGGACAAATTATGAGGTCTCTTTGCGGTTGCAAAACCTGTTCTGCATTGATTTTTGCGATCGCATAAATGCTTCAGTGTGGGTTGTTCAGTTATGCGGTGAGTTTGTGGTCCGCAAAGTGGTTTTGCGACTGCAGAACCCGTCGCATAACTTGTTTCGCTCTGCTATTTTTCATCTACATGATTTTTACGCTATGCCTACCACTCAGACACAAAGAAAATCTATTGCAACGCGATCACCACCCGCTCGTTGAAAGAAAATAGCTACTCTGAGCCAACAATCACAACAGGCTAAACGTCCACGACTGGAAACCACCCACAACACTGCTGAGCACTCCTCCCGGTCTAAAAAGGAGCGGGCACAAATTGGCATCTTGCCATCAGTTGATCTACAAGCTGAGGCAAGGCAGAAGGGTGGGGAAGATTTGAGGTTCAGGGTCATAGGCTCATGGAAACTATACAAAGAGGGGATAAAGAAGAGGAACATTCTTGAGGAGAAGCAGTTGAGCCTGAACGGCCTGAAAGAGAACTACCCGCACATAATTGATAACATTCAGAAGAGAAACTGGGAATTATTCATTGATGCCCTAGATGACTACAATGAAACAATTGTGCGGGAGCTCTATGCTTAATATGCTGCCTCAATAAATGCTGAGCAAAGGAGGACTAGGATATTCTGGACTCCGTTCTAGTTCGAGGGGTTCAGGTTCTATGTGACGCGGGCACAATCAATGTTCTCTTCTTTGAGGACTGGTCATCAGGAACAACAAAATATCATGAAAAAGTGACCAACAAAGATAATGAGCGGGCTTGGATCGCATCTAACCAAGGAGGCCCGATATTAGCTCACCTTTTGTTTGCTCCCACCTGATACCGAGTAGGAATGAGACAGACATCAGCATTGAAAAGACCCTCTTCGTTGCTTGCATCATGTCAGGCATCAAGATTGATGTGGGACACATTATATTCAAGGAGCTCGGAATCAGGGCAAATCAAAAGCAAACCTCTCCTCCTTTCCCATGTTTGATCATAGCTCTTTGCAAAGCTGTAAACTTTCCCCTTATCCCGAAGCATGATCGATTTGAGAAGGCTCTCCAGTGTATTGACATCACTCAGGTAAGTGATGAAGTGGACAAAGAGACACACATCCGGATTGAGACCTCACTCCCTAAGTCATCAGACTCACCAACACCTGCTCCTGCTCCCCCATCACTGCCTGACACTCCTGTTGCTCCTAATGCTCAAGCTGCTTCCTCAGTCATTCCTCCACCAAGCAGTGCACAACCTATTCCCCTGCCGTCTATCTCAAAGTTGGGTCTACTAGCCCAGCATGCCACAACCAAGGTTGACCGGCAGACAAAGGAGCTCCCCAATCTCATCAGGCAAGCCTTTGCACCCATCCAAGCTTCTGTGAATACGCTTCAACAACAACGTATATCATTTGACGATCGCCTTAAGCACTTTGAAGTGAGACTTGAAAAGGTCGAGCGAGGTGAGATGGGAGATATGCCACATCTCAGGAAGGATGTTAGTGAGTTGAGAACGGAGCTGCACAAGATGCAACACTTAAAATCTTATTTGACTTCTCTCCTTCCAGAGGGGGTGAACAGGGTGCTGACACCTCCATTCCGGGTTTAGTTATGGACTTCTCAAACATAATGACAGTCTCGGAGGCACAGGGTTCCAAGACTTCAAATACTCCATCTCCAACTGTCCATATTGACACTCCTTCAGAGGAGGATTCCGGAGAGTCGAAAGAAGAATATGATGACGGAGCGACTGATGATGAGGAGAAAGATGAGGACGCCTTTGTAGAGGAGACTGAGGGTCAGCGAGATTCTAAGGTTAAGCAGGTGGCTGCTTCTATAGAGGCACAAGTTGCAGAGAAGGAGGACGCGCAGAGAGAAATTGCATGTTCACTTGCTGACATGGTCTCCAAGGCACGTCCAACGACCCCACAGGCACCACTGGGAGAGTTCAGCATCTTACAGACTCCTGTTCCAGCCTCAAAACAAGTGGAGCTTCCTACTCCAGCCTTAGAGACCACTACCACACAGTCTGAGGCTCCGCTTGCTAATGCCACAGAGCCAGGAGTTGATCCCACAGCTGCCCAGCATGCTTCAGACCCTCCGAGTGCTTAGTGCGCCCCAGGAAGCCCCTAAACTTTTCTTTTAAATTTTTATGCATTGGGGTGTAATATTTAGTATAGACTAGTAGCTAGTAATAAATTCCCCATGGTTTTTCTTCACCGGGTTCTTTTCCAAGGGTGTAATAGTAGAACCATGGTAGTAGCATGGAACGTTTTGACTTGTTTGGTGTGATTGTCTAGTTTCAAGCATATAAGGAAAGTTTTGTGAATATATTTTACCCTTCCTTCTTTGGTATATAATTTTTATTTTATTGGATAGTCATTCTTGTGAACTTGAGGCTCGCTCTTTGGATTTATGTTTACTCAGAATCTTACATATCATATGATGAAAGCTTTGAGTTACCTTGCGTTCACTTGAGGGATGAAACTATGTTGACTCGAACAGTTCATGTGTCGTGAGTGAGTGAGAATTTGTGTAAATAATGCGCATGCTTAACTTGTGATGTCTAGAACTTGCCCGGTTGGTTTCTTTCTGCAAATCCCAGGCTAGTGATTGGATGCTGAGATGATCTTAGGCTATCTTTGTAACTGCTAGCTAACTTTGACCAAACATTGACCTCCCCGGTACATAAATTACCGTAATTACCATGTTTAGCCTTCATCCTTTTCTTTGATTACCACATTACAAACCTTTACCCCATTTTGAAACTTTTGAACCGAACCCTCCTTGAACGAGTAAGAACGAGGCTAAAAGCCTAAGTTGGGGGTGCCGGGACAAAGTGGAAATTGGAAAGGTTGACACTGTGTGTAGAAGAAAAAAAATGTGGTTCCTCAAAGTTATATAATATGAAGAAACTAAAGCTCCGAAAAGAAAACCCTTTATAAAAAAAAGGAGAAGATAAATGGAGTCTTGTAGAAATTTAAGAAACACTTTGAGGTGGTTCAATGTCGGTAGCTCGAGGTCAATAAAATGATATGTAGTAAAGAAGCAAAGTATATGTAGAGTTCAATAAGGGTATAGCCACTACGTTCCCAACTATTCATCAAACGCATGCCGAAGCCTACATTACCACTTGTGAAAAGTCCTAGGTGATCTACAACCAATCATTCCTGAGATAGCAACAAGTTAAAATAAGGGCAAGCATATGGACTGATACCTGTAACATGTGGCTTTTGTTTCGAGTGAAAGATTGTTTGATTGCATCCCTGGTAAATATGTGTGAGTTGGGGATTTTCTTTGTTGTGAGCGCGCATGAAATGCAATGTTTAACAGAAGTTAGGTTCTTGAAGTAGAATGCAAGTGCACCTAACTGAGAGTAACATTTGATCAGTTTGGTCGAGGCTCAAAGTTCACAAGCTGATTAGCAGCTTTGTTAAGTGATAATGGTCTTTCAGGAAGGGTAAATAAATGAACTTATATGCTTGTTAACTGACAGTCAAAACCATTTACGGTCACTACTATTTCATGACTTCGGTAAGAATTTTGGATAATTTAATTTTTCTTCTAGTTGCTTGAGGACAAGCAAAAGTTTAGGTTGGGGGTATTGATGTGCCATAGAATTTCGGCACATTTGATACCAATTACATAGACTTTAGTTCATCTTTCAATGCATTTTGAGTCGATTCTTATGAAGTTTTGATGTTTTGCAGTGTATGAGGCTTGAGGACCCAAAAATATGGAAAAGAAGTCAAAATGTATTAAAAGAGCAGAAATGAGGCATTATGTGGTCGCATAAATCATATGCGGACCGCATAACCATCGCATATTTCTGGGCAATTGAAGAGGTGCATAATTGGGTTCAAGGAAGCTGAAAAGGCACTTCTGTGGAGGAATATCCATTCACATAATGGTTATTCTGACCGCGTAATTGACATGCGGCCAAGAACTGAGTTCAGAGATTTAGGATTATGCGATGGAATTGAAGTTATGCGGACCGCATACGTGATCTGCGACCAATATGCGGTCACATAACTGTTCTACATGGTCATTTTTGTCAAATTTTGGCTCCGATTTTTAGTCCACTATAAATAGCTTTATTAGTATTTTGTGGGTCATCTTGTCTGAAAAATAGACTACAATTGAAGGCATTGAATATTAATCCTTTTGGTTAGAAGAAAGATTCTTGAACTTCTGTAAGAATTATGACTTTAAATATTGTTCTGTTTTTGTATTTTAGTATGAGTGTCTAGTTTTAAATACCAAGGTTGTGGACCCTAAATGGGTGTAATGTTAATGGGTGTTTACCATTGAATATATATATAATGGTTGGTTGATATTTATTCATTTCTCACTCTTCATTTATTGTTGGCGGTTGCCAGAGGCGGACCTAGGATTTGAGCGCAGCGGAGGCACCACCATCTTTAAAATAGGCTATGTCCCGAGTTGACTTATTCCGGAAATTTTTCCGAAATGAATGTTAAAGGCACAAGCGTTTACATTGTTTCTAATCGTGGAGACAGAACAGGAGCTGGGTTTTGAGCTTTTGAGGGAGTGATATGTAAAAGAAAAATGAAGTGATTTGTCCCATTAACGTATAACGCATGTAATATATATGGTTTTTTATGCACCAATTTTGATACCTTGAGATCAAATAATTGTTACTTAAGTTATGGACTAAGTTCACTACTATTATTAAATTGATGTTGAAATAATAAAATATAAAAGAAAAAGTAAAAGTAAATGATGTCAACTGCCAAGTTACAAAGAACTAGTAGTATATTATTATTGAATGCAAAAAGGGAACTTTGTTGTAGGCATCGAACCCAGAACTTCTAGGCACGGTATGGTTTTGAGCGGACAACTCGACCAACGTAGCTGCTCATCTTTTGTTAATGCAGGGGCACAAATAATTTATGTAAGGGTTCCCCGACGTATATGTAGACATATATACACAACTTTTGTCGAGCCTACCGGGTGCCGGTGACCCCTCTACACATAAGGTGGGTCCGCCTCTGGCGGTTGCAAACATTAACAAATGCCATTTTACTCTTTCTTTTCTTGGAAAAGTGGGTTAGGGTTTGGTAGGAGTGAATATCAAAAACTCATGTGACTACCAAAGGGTCATCACCTATGTTATTACCCATCCCGTACTTCCGAGGCCTTGAAAACCTCATTTGTATTTGCCTCAATTTGCGTGCGCATTCTGGGCGCGTAGCCGAACAGCTTAAATATGAAATTCTGTGAAAAATGCTAAGATTTGATATTAAAATGAATAAATTTGATTTCGGTCAATATTTTGGGTAAACGGACCAGACCCATGATTTGACGGTCCCGTAGGGTCCGTAAGAAAATATGGGATTTGGGCGTATGCCTGGAATTGAATTCCGAGGTCCCAAGCCCGAGAAATGAATTTTTGAGTAAAATTGTTTTCTAAAAATATTTAAGGAAATTGAAAATGAAATCTGATTAGAAAGTGATGGTATCGGGCCCGTATTTTGGTTCTGGCGCCCGGTACCGGTCTTATATATGGTTTAAGTCCTTTCTGTAATGTTTGGTTGAAAACGGATCTCATTTGACGTGTTTCGGACTTAAAATGGAAAATTTGATATTTTATGAAATTTGATAGAATTCATGGATTTTGAGGCTTAATTCGATGTGTATGATGTTATTTTGGCGATTTGATCGCATGGATAAGTTCATAGGATGTTGTTGAGGTAGTGTGTATATTTGGTTTGGAGCCCCGAGGGCTCGGGTGAGTCTTGGATAGGCCACGGATTGCATTTTTCTGAACTTAGAACTGCTGGTGTGACTGATCTTCAGGCTTCGCATTTGCGAAGCCAGCATCGAAAATGTGAAGGTGCACTGACTGGCATGGGATCGCAAATGCGAGCCATTCATCGCAAATGCGAAGTCCCTCCTCTTGCACAGTGATCGCAAATGCAAGCCATTCATCGCAAATGCGAAGTCCCTCCTCCTGCACAGTGATCGCAAATGCGAACTATGGTTCACAATTCCCATGTCAGGGGTTTTCGCAATTGCGAACCCCTGTTCGCATTTGCGATGCCAACCAGTAGCCTGCCCTGTACAAAACCGAGTTTTTACTTCATATTTCGTATTTTCTCAAACTCAACACTCTTAGGCGATTTTTCCAAAGAACAAGACTCTCCAAATCAGTTGTAAGTGGTTTTTACTCATTTCTTTCAATCATTAACATCATTTAACATGTTTTCAACTTAAAATCAAAGATTTTCATGGGTGAAATTGGGTGTTTTGGGTAAAACTTGGGTTTTTTCTAAAATTGGGGTTTGAGTGGGTGATTGACCTCCGATTTGAGAGATTTGTATATGGCTAGACTCGTGAGAGTACGATGGTTCTGAAAACGTAAAATTTACCCGACTCCGAGATGTTGGCCTGAGGGGCGTTTTGGTCATTTCACCTAATTTCTCACCGTGATGTTGAATTAAATAGTGGAATCAGTTGCATGAGATGTTATTTATGGTATGGAATTTATTTGAATAGATTTGGGCCATTTGAAGTCGGATACTCGTGGCAAACGTGTGGTTTCGAGTTGATTTTTGAGCCGGTTCGAGGTAAGTGTTTGGTCTAACCTTAAGCTTGAGGGAATATGAGTTGAGTATTATCTGCTATTTGCTAATTGTCATATACGATGTATAGGCATGGTAACGAGTATCTATACATTGGTGTTTACCATGACCGTGAGTTCCTATATTGTGAATATTCTGACTTTGTTGTAATTTCTATGCCTAATTGATGATTTCTATATGTTGTAAAGGGCATGTGAAGGGAATCGTAATCTTTAAACATCTTTGGAGCATTGGGTCAAATTGTTAAACGAATAATGAAGATATATGAGATAATTACATCTTTGGAGCATTGGCTCAAATTGTGAAACGAATGATGAAGGAATATGAGATAATTACATCCGTAGGAGCATTGGCTCAAGTGATAGAATAAATTATGGAAATGAAATTGAAAGATAGAGAAAGACTTATTGAAATGTTCCCTTGCCAGGGTTTAATTGTTTAATTGATGCTCCCTTGCCGGGATTTAATTGTTTAATTGATGTTCCCTTGCCGGGATTTAATTTTTTAGTTGATGTTCCCTTGTCGGGATTTAATTGTTTAATTGATGTTCCCTTGCCGGGATTTCTATTTCTACTCTGTTTGTTTCCTTGCCCTTGTTTGTGATTGCTATTTGGGTGAGGAAGAGTGTTAAAGCACGAAGGGTGATGCTGTGCCATGTTTATATTGTTATTATGCACGAGGGAACATTCCGTGCCATGCTTACATTTATTATGCACAAGGGGACATTGGGTACCATGCTTATATTTATTATGCACGAGTGGTTATTCCGTGCCATGTTTATATTTATTATGCACGAGGGGACATTCCGTGCCATGTTTATATTTATTATGCACGAGGGGACATTTCGTGCCATATTTATATTTATTATGCACGAGGGGACATTCCGTGCCATGTTTATATTTATTATGCATGAGGGGACATTCCGTGCCGTGCTTATATGTATTATGCACGAGGGGACATTCCGTGCCATGTATATATTTATTATGCAGGAGGGGAGATTCCGTGCCATGTTATATTTATTATGCACGAGGGGAGATTCCGTGCCATGCTTATATTGATTATGCACGAGGGGTCATTCCGTGCCATGTTTTATATTATTATTATGCACGAGGGGATATGCCGTGCCACAATCTTTCACTGTTTAATCTGTGATGTCATTTCCCGTTATTATTTTTCAGATATTCTAGACTGTTGTTTTTGTTTCTGTCATTTCAGTAATTGTTATCTCTTACCCTCAGCATGTTCTCCTCGTAATTGTATTCTTGTTTAGTTTCTACTATACTATTGAACTGCACAGGTACACTTTGTTGTCGTGTATTAGCCTCGTCACTACTTCGCCGAGGTTAGGCTCAGCACTTACTCAGTACATGGGGTCGGTTGTACTGATGCTACACCTGCACTTCTTTATGTTGTGCAGATTATGCAGCCAGACCCAGAGGACATCATTAGTGGGAGTGTCTTCCAGCTATCGTAGAGGCTTCAAGGTATACCCGCTGGCGTTCGTGGGCCTTGGCGTCTCTTCCATCCCTTTTGTCTTTGATTCTGTCTTATTTTTCCTCCAGTTTCAGAGGCAGACTTGTATTTAGAACTCTTATAGACAGATCGTGAGTTTGTGACTCTAGGTTTTGGGGAAATTATGCGTCAATGTATTATTTTGTCCTTATTTAGCTCGAAACCATATTTATTTACGCTGTTAAATTGTAAGCCATTTAGTTTATCCTATTAAATTGATGTTAATATGCTAGTTTATTTATTCACGTTGGCTTGTCTAGCGGGTTCAACGTTAGACGCCATCACGACCCGATGGTAGGATTTCGGGGCGTGGCAAGTTGGTATCAGAGCACTAGGTTACTTAAGTCTCACATCTCACGGAAAACTTGGTAGAGTCTGAGGGATCGGTACGGAGACGTCTGTATTTATCCCCCAAAGGCTGCAAAGTTAGGATGACTCCATAATTCTTTTCTCCTCTGTCGTGCGCTATGAATTCTGAGTACTGATTGAGTTTCTATTCTATTCTCTCGCAGATGGCGAGGATGCGTGCTTCCCTTGGTTCCGCCCAGCAGCCTGACACTCCTGCTACAACTCCTACTCGGGGTCAAGGTCGAGGACGAGGCCGTGCTAGAGGCCGAGGCCAGGGCCGGGCTCATCCTAGAGCAGCAGCCTCAGTGGAGGACCCTCAGGTCGAGTCTGACGAGGTGGTCCCAGTTTCGGCAGTCCCAGTTGGACCAGCTCAGGTCCCAGAGGGGTTCATAGCTACCCCAGTGTTTCAGGACGCGCTTGTCCGCCTAGTCGGACTCATGGAGAGTGTAGCACAGGCGGGTCTTCTTCCTACAACACCAGCTGCCTCTCAGGCTGGGGGAGGTGCCCAGACTCCTGCCGCCCGCGTACCAGAGCAGCTAGCTCCACAGTTTCAGACTCTGGCAAGCTCGGCCGGATATTGCAACACCAGTAGCAGAGGGAGCAGCCATGTCAGCAGATGCTCTGTGGAGACTGGACAGGTTCACTAAGTTATTTACTGCTACTTACACTGGTTCACCATCAGAGGACCCCCAAGATTAATTGGACAGCTGCCATGAGGTTCTTCGGAATATGGGCATAGTGGAATCGAACGAGGTTGACTTCGCTACTTTTCGATTATCTGGCGCAGCCAAGAGTTGGTGGAGAGACTATTGCTTAGCCAGACCAGCTGGATCTACACCTTTGACTTGGACTCAGTTCTCAGAGGTATTTTTGGGGAAGTTCCTTCCCATCACTCAGAGAGAGGACCTTCGGAGGCAGTTTGAGCGTCTCCAGCAGGGATCCATGTCAGTCACTCAGTACGAGACCAGATTCATCACTCTAGCCCGACATGCTCTTATGATACTTCCCACTGATCGGGAGAGGGTTCAGAGGTTTATCGAGGGATTGGCCCAGCCTATCAGACTTCAGATGGCCAAAGAGTCAGGTACAGATATATTGTTCCAGGATGCGGCCAATGTGGCCAGGAGGATTGAGATGATTTTGTCACAGGGTGGTGGTTAGGGGGCTGACAAGAGGCCCCGTCATTTCGGTCGTTTCAGTGGAGCCTCATCTTGGGGCAGGGATTCTTCAGGCAGAGGTCATCCTCCTAGATCTTTCCAGTCAGCTCTTCAGGTTTCCCATGGTACTTCGGGTGGTCGTGGGTATCAGGCGCACTATTCTGATCAGCAGCCTTACAGTGCGCCACCAACTCCCATCGGTGCACCGCCGCTTCAGAATTTCCAGGGTGGTTATCAGGGTCGACAGGGCCAGTTCCAGAGGTAGCAGTCACATCAGCAGAGGCCTTGTTATACTTGCGGTGGTTTGGGGCATATTTCCAGGTTTTGCCCCTATGGTTCTGGTGGGTCTCAGCATCAGGGTTCTCGTGCCATGGTACAGGCACCAGGTGTTCCACAGCATGCCCAGCCAGCTAGAGGTAGGGGTAGAGGTTCTAGAGGTGGAGGTAGAGGTCATAGAGGTGGAGCTCAGGCCGCCAGAGGTGGAGGCCAGCCAGCAGTCGGCCGTCCCAGAGATGTGGTTCAGGGTGGTGGGGCCCAGCCTCGATGTTTTACTCTTCCAGCCAGGCCAGAGACTGAGTCTTCAGATGCAGTCATTAAATGTACTATTCGGGTTTGTGACAGAGATGCTTCAGTGCTATTTGATCTGGGGTCTACGTATTCGTATGTGTCCTCTTATTTTGCGCCATACCTGGTCATGCCTAGTGATCCACTGAGTATTGCTGTTTATGTATCTACACCGGTGGGTAATTCTATCGTGGTCGATCGAGTCCATCGTTCTTGTGTTGTGGTGATTGGGGGTCTTGAAACGCGTGTTGATTTGTTGCTTTTAGGTATGGTCGACTTTGATGTTATATTGGGGATGGATTGGTTATCCCCATATCATGCTATCTTTTATTGTCATGCAAAGACGGTGACCTTACCCTTACCGAATTTGCCCCGTTTGGAGTGGAAAGGAACTCCGGGTCATTCTACCCGTAGTGTTATTTCGTACGTGCAGGCTCGGTGTATGGTCGAGAAGGGGTGTTTGGCTTATTTGTCTTATGTGCGCGATTCCAGCGTTGAGGTTCCCTCTATTGATTCGGTGCCTGTGGTTCGTGAGTTTCCTGAGGTCTTCCCTTCAGACCTGCCGGGGATGCCACCCGACAGGGACATTGATTTCTGCATTGATATGGCTCCGGGCACCCAGCCCATTTCTATTCTGTCGTATCGCATGGCCCCGCTAGAGTTGAAAGAGTTGAAGGAACAGTTGCATGATTTGCTTGGGAAGGGTTTCAGTAGACCTAGTGTTTCTCCTTGGGGTGCTCCAGTATTGTTTGTGAAGAAAAAGGATGGTTCGATGAGGATGTGCATTGATTACCGGCAATTGAACAAGGTTACAATCAAGAATAAGTACCCACCGAGGATTGATGATATGTTTGATCAGCTTCAGGGTGCCAGGGTATTTAAAAGATAGGCTTGAGATCTGGCTACCATCAGTTGGGGATTAGGGCATCGGATGTCCCTAAGACAGCTTTCCGCACTCGGTACGGGCATTATTAGTTTTTGGTCATGTCATTTGGGTTGACGAATGCCCCAGCAGCTTTTATGGATTTGATGAACCGAGTGTTCAGGCCTTATTTGGACTTGTTCGTGATAGTCTTCATTGATGATATACTGATATACTCCCGCAAGTCAGGAGGAGCACGAGCAGCATCTCAGAGTGGTTCATCAGACTCTGAAGGATAGTCAGCTTTATGCAAAGTTTTCGAAGTGCGAGTTCTGGTTGAGTTCAGTTGCATTCCTGGGTCATGTCGTATCAGCAGAGGGTATTTAGGTTGACTCAAAGAAGATTGAGGCAGTCAAGGACTGGCATAGACCAGCATCAGCTACAGAGATTCGGAGCTTCTTGGGATTAGCAGGTTATTATCGTCGGTTCGTGGATGGGTTCTCATCTATTGCAGCCCCGATAACTAGGTTGACCCAGAAGGGTGCCCAGTTCAGGTGGACGGATGAGTGTGAGGCGAGCTTTCAGAGGCTCAAGAAAGCTCTGACTACGGCACCTGTACTGGTTTTGCCCACAGGTTCAGGGCCTTATACAGTCTATTGTGATGCTTCCCGTATTGGGCTTGGTGTAGTGTTGATGCAGGATGGAAAGGTCATTGCTTATGCTTCGAGGTAGTTGAAGATTCATGAGAAGAACTATCCAGTGCATGATTTGGAGTTGGCAGCCATTGTCCACGCATTGAAGATTTGGAGGCACTATCTGTATGGCGTGGCGTGTGAGGTGTTCACAGATCATAAGTCTTCAGTACTTGTTCAAGCAAAAGGAGTTGAATTTGAGGCAGAGAAGGTGGTGGGAATTGTTGAAAGATTATGATGTTACCATCTTATATCACCCGGGGAAGGACAATGTGGTGGCCGATGCTTTGAGTAGGAAGTCAGCTATCATGGGCAGTCTTGCTTTTATTCCAGTAAGTCAGAGGCCGCTTGCTTTGGATGTTCAAGCTTTGGCCAATCGATTTGTGAGGTTGGATATTTCTGAGCCTAGTAGAGTCTTGGATTGTACGGTCGCTCGTTCTTCCTTATTGGAGCGTATCCGTGATCGGCAGTTTGATGATCCCCATTTGTGTGTCCTTAGAGACACGGTGCAGCGCGGAGGTGCCAGGCAGGAGACCTTAGATGATGATGGTGTTTTGAGATTACAGGGTCGAGTTTGTGTGCCCAATGTTTATGGGATTCGAGAGTTGATTTTAGAGGAGGCCCATAGTTCCCGGTACTCCATTCATCCGGGCGCCGCGAAGATGTATCAGGATTTGCGGCAGGATTATTGGTGGCATAGAATGAAGAAGGATATTTTGGCATATGTGGCGCGGTGTTTGAATTGTCAACAGGTTAAGTATGAGCATCAGAGGCCTGGTGGTCTATTTCAGAGGATTGAGCTTCCCGAGTGGAAGTGGGAGAGGATCACTATGGACTTTGTTACTGGACTTCCGTTGACCCGGAAGAAGTTCGATGCAGTTTGGGTCATTGTTGATAGGCTGACCAAGTCAGCGCATTTCATTCCTGTGGCAGTTTCCCATTCATCCGAGAGGTTAGCTGAGATCTATACCCGGAGATTGTTCGCCTTCATGGTGTTCCAATATCTATCATTTCGGACCGGGGCACACAGTTTACCTCGCGTTTCTGGGGAGCAGTTCAGCGAGAGTTAGGCGCCCAGGTGGAGTTGAGCACAGCATTTCATCCTCAGACGGATGGGCAGTCCGAGCGGACTATTCATATATTAGAGGATATGCTCCGAGCTTGTGTTCTTGACTTTGGAGGATCATGGGATCAGTTCTTGCCTTCAGCGGAGTTTGCCTAGAACAACAACTATCAGTCGAGCATCCAGATGGCTCCTTATGAGGCTTTATATGGTAGGCAGTGTCGATCTCCGGTTGGATGGTTTGAGCGGGGAGAGGCTCGGTTGTTGGGTACATATTTAGTTCAGGAGGCCTTAGACAAGGTCAGGGTCATTCAGGATAGGCTTCGTACCGCTCAGTCCAGGCAAAAGAGTTATGCAGATTGTAACGTTCGAGATGTGGCTTTCATGGTTGGGGAGCGATTATTGCTCCGAGTGTCGCCTATGAAGGGC
>MDKI01098025.1:0-39314 GCA_005239505.1 Nicotiana paniculata | reverse complement strand
CCCAGTATGCTGAAGTTTTGTCTTTATAACTGGGGAACTTCAGCCCCGTATGCTGAAGTTCCCAAGTTACAAAGATAAAAAATGCTGAAGTTCCCCAGTTATAAAGACAAAACTTCAGCTTTAGAGCTGAAGTTCCCCAGTGTTCAGCCTCGTATGCTGAAGTTTTTTGTCTTTATAATTGGGGAACTTCAGCCCCGTATGCTGAAGTTCCCCAGTTACAAAGACAAAACTTCAGCTCTAGAGCTGAATTGGGGGAACTTCAGCCCCGTATGCTGAAGTTTTTGTTTTTATAACTGGAGAACTTCAGCCCCGTATGTTGAAGTTCCCCAGTTACAAGACAACAACTTCAGCTCTAGATCTGAAGTTCGCAAGCTACTTCAGGCCCGTCTACTAGAATGCTGAAGTTTTGCGTGATTGACTTTGCTACTTCAGCCCCGCATGCTGAAGTTATGTGCAAAAGAGGGTACATATGTAATTTTTATCAAAGCGGGTATAAGTTAAAACGTGGCACAAAAAGTGAGTACGGATGACCATAACACCTCCAGCCCCATTTTGTCACTTTGGGTACCGCTATTAACTATAGGGAAACTACCAGCCATGTTCATGTATAAGTAGCTCATTACAAAAATTAGTTAATTCATAAAATATTATTAATACTAGTCAAATATTACTAATATTAGCCAATTAACTATTTGTAGCAAAAAAAAAAAAATTCAAATTTTTGCTTTTTTTTGAGTGGGTGTTATTAGAATAGATTGGGTACATATTAAGGAGTTGAATCTCAGTTTTGGGATGGTTTAATGAAGTTTTGAGGTGGTTTGAATTGAAAATTCGAAGTAAAGAACTGAACATGAAAAAAATGATATGTGTATCATACTATGTATCATTTGTGTATCATATATGTATCATATTTGTATCAATTGTGTATCACATGCATATCCATGTATACCTGTATGTGAGATAGATGCATGATACATGTGTCGCAGAAGAATTTTTTGAATTCGATTTAATTACGAATTTTGATACAAAACCAGTCCAAATCACCTCCAATCTTCCTCAAATTTTGTATATTGACTTATCTATATATTTTCAATGAATTTCAACTATACCCATTGAAAAATTTCTTTTTTTGCTTAGACTTTTGGAATATTGTATTTTTTCTTTTTTGTATTTCATCACCTTTGCTAACTCATCCATGAAATTTCCTTTCCGTCTTGCATCTAATGTTGCTAATCCGCTTAAAAATATGAACGATGATATTTGCATGTGATTCTTTGAGCGAAAGAATCTTGTTTAATTTGTTTTTCAATTTTTATATGTACTTGGCTAGTTTTGGTGAATCTATGACTAATGGCTAGAGTTTAGTAAGTTGAAACTTATTTGGGATATTTGTGTAAGTTTCCCTTAATTATATCCTTTTTAAAGTGAAATACTAGTGCATACATAAAATTCTACTCGAGCGATCGGGTGGCGTACCACTCCCTCACCTCTATATAGATCCGCCCCTGATTTGAAGTTATCTATTCCCTTCATTCCACTTTATTTGATTATTTAATTTTCCACACATATTAAGGAGTTTACCGTTTAACATTAATTAACAAGGGAATTGATCATATTAACCTTAATTTATTTATTGAACATATAATAATTATTTATTCCAAGGGCAAATTTTAAAAAAAAATTAATTTATTTTTTATATCTGAAAAATTCAAATATAATATACCACAACAAAAAGCAAAAATTCAATTAAAATGGACCGAAGAGTAAGGAGTAGTTTAATAGAACCGATCAAGCATTTTACTACAAAACTTAGCCTAAAACAAAAGCAAGCAATTGATATAGTTGGATATTAAAGTGGAACTCGTGGCTAAGAAATTACTTTTTGAGGTACCCTTACGAAGGACCAGGCCTGGGATGTCACGACCCAAAATCTACAAAGATCGTGATGGCGCCGGACACCATCGTCAGGCAAGCCAATCATTAATTAATTGAAATAATTTCCTGTTTTATCATTTATGAAAAATAATTTCCTTTCACTTTATTTCATATTAACTAAATAAAATCCGTTAAGTGAAACAATGGTTTGAATATTCCATTTTTTAACAAATATATCCCAACACATCCCAGAACCCAATGTCACAAGTACATGAGAAATTTCTAAAAATTTTACAATTTCTACAAAGTTTGTCCGAAATACAAGTGGACAACGAAATTAAAATAATGTAATACAGTATGAGGGAGACTCTGTCAGCTGCAGATCGACTCCGGATGATGCAGCTCGCCTAAGTCTCCAAATCCTCCACATCGCTATGAAAGTACCTGTGCAATAAAAATGCACAGCAAGTGTAGCATGAGTACGAAAATAATGTGTACTCAGTAAGTCGCCCGCCTAACCCCAGAGAGGTAGTGACGATAGGTCAAATTAGACACTTCCTAAAGGTCAATTTAGTATATTCAAGTGTGATGCTAAGCATGATTATCATAAGCAATTTATTAAAAATCGTGAATAAATAATATCAACACTTTCCACTTTTAACACTTTAAATCTTCATCATATTAATACCAATTTAATCAACATGGGTGATTTGATTAATAACAAATAATCAACCGGAAGACAACTTCTTCAAAAAATATTTAATAACTTTAAATCTCTGTCATTTCAGTTGACATCTTAAAATCTCAGGCCAGTAATCAGGCAAAATCACAGCAGATACGCAGTAAATATCATGCGCAAGCAATGCCGAGGGTCGAACGACACGGACCAACAATTATGAACTGTGCACTGCCAAGGGTCAAACGACTCGAACCATAGATGCATCTATCTGGCCCGCTCGCGAATCGATCATGCGACGCAGTTATACATATGATAGGGCTACCCGGCTTGCGAATCATACCTGCGACTCGGGTCCCCATATAGATACACATAAATACAGGGTCATCCTGCTCGCGAATCATACATGCAACTCAGGCATCCAAAGTTACACATATTCACATAACAAATCCGTATTTTTATCAAGAAAGCAGTTTTCTCAGGAAAATGGTAAAATTCTTCTTAAAAGAACATGAAGTATAGCTTTTAAATATTTGTTTTGAAATTCAGATGCCAAGTTTAATAATATTCCATAACATAACCCTATCAGTATGCAATTATCCACAGAGAAGTCAATTCTCTTTTTAGATAATTATGAAAAGCACACTCTAGTCTTCTCAGGAAATAAGTTACCGATTCAATAGCATTAATAGTCTAATATTATGGGCAGGATCACATGCACAACATGTATGGCATGCTAATGGGTCCTAGAGTATCCGGACATGGTATAATAGTAGCTACGCACGGACTCCCGTCACCTCGAGCATACGTAGCCCCCCAAGATAATAGCACATACTTAATTAGTTCACCTAGGGGGACAATTTCCCCTCACAAAGTTAGAAAGGAGACTTACCTCGCTCCGAAATTCCGTAACCGACTTCCAAGCCCTTCCGACGACTCCAACGGATGCACAACACCCCAAAACTATCTAATAACGGAAAACCAATGAAAATATACTCTAGTATTTGCTACAATTCCAAATTATATAATTTCCCAACCCCGCTTAGTGAAATGACCAAAACTCCCTCGGGCCCACGTGCCCGGAATCCGAAATTTCTCGAAGACATATTCTACCCATAGCTTTACTAGTTCAAATATATGATGTACTCTAAATTCCATGCTCAAATTCGTGGCTAAAAATCCAAATTACCATTTCTAGGTTTTCTTCAATATTTTCCAAATTTTTCCAAATTTTTCATGTTTAATCCATGAATATAACTTGTATAAATCATAAAAACGGGAGGAATTTACTTACCTTGTAATGCATGATGAAAATCCCTATTTGAAGCCTCCCAAAATCGCCATGCCAAGATGAAAATAATAGAAACGAGCCAAGAATCCCGTTTAAAATGATACACTGCCCAAACATCCTTCTGTGCAATCGCAAAACATCAACCGCGATCGCAAAAGAAAAATCCCAGAAGCCTCCCAGAACACCTTGTGCGATCTCACAGTCACAATTGCGATCGCACAAGCCAAAACCTAAAGCCTCATATTTTTCCTCTGTGCGATCACACAACAACAGCTACGATCGCATCGACCAATGCAGCAGCCCCCAAAATCCTCCTCTGTGCGATTGCATACATCCAAGTGCGATCGCACAGGACAAATTACCAGCCCCTCAAATTCCTTCTCCGCGATCGCACCACTAGGGATGCAATCGCACTGAACCCCCAAAACACCAGAAAACCAGCAGCACAAAAACACTTGAAAACAACCCGGAACCACCCTGAGACACAACCGAGGCCCTCGGGACCCCGTCCAAATCACACGACTCAGTCCCATAACCTCACACGGACTTAGTCGAGCCTTAAAATCACCTCAAACAACATCAAAATCACGAATCACAGCTCGATTCAAGCTTAATGAACTTAGAACTTTCAAACTTCCACATTCGATGCCGAAACCTATCAAATCGCGTCCGATTGACCCCCAATTTGCACACAAGTCATATTAGACATTACAGAACTTCTCCAACTTCCCGAATCGCATTCCGACCTCGATATCAAAATTTCTACTTCCGATCGGATTTCTCAAAAACCTTCAAATTTCTATATTTAGCCAAATGACTTCAAAATGACCTACGGACATCCAAATTCACTTCCAATCGCGCTCCCAACTTCAGAATCAGCATACGGAGATATTCCCAGACTCGGAACCCCAAACGAACATCAACATCACTAAATGCACTTCAAGCCAAACTTAGGAAATTTCTTCAAAAATGTTGCCTTCCACAATATGCATCGAGACGCTCTCGGGTTATCCAAAACCCGATCCGGACATACACTTAAGTCCGAAATCATCATACGAACCTGTTGGAACCTTCAAATCCTTATTCGGAGGTCGTTTCCTCAAAATTCTAATCTTAGTTGATTCTTCTAACTTAAGGCTTCTGAAATGAGAATTTTCTTTCCAAATCAATTCTAAACTTTCTGAAATTCAATTCCGATCACACATATAGGTTATAATACCTGAAATGGAGCTGCTCATGACTTCAAACCGCTGAACGACGCGCTAGAGCTCAAAACGACTGATCGGGTCGTTACATTCTCCCCCACTTAAACCGACGTTTGTCCTCGAACGTGCTAAGAGCTGCTCTGGAGTTATCTGAAATCACTATTTGAAACCTCGTGCGCCTTCCCGTGCTACCATAACCTGGTTGAGTACATTAGCTTGATCAAATCTGAAGATTTCTTCTTTTATCCGTATAATAAGCTCAGAATCCAGTTCCAACACTTGAAATTTCTCTGCCAGGCCTAGTTCCAATATATAAACACCGTATCATTTACCACACGATATATCAGAACATGACTGCATACCTTTGCTGAATTAGCACCATGCACCGCAAAATTCATCATCTAACCACAATGACGTTCCCTGAACCTTATTAGCCAAAATTCCACGAATCTGATGCTCCCAATGCACCTCATGACATATATATACATCCTGCTATAATGTTAGTGATACCACCACAACGGAGGATACGGTTAGAAACTCATAACCAACTGAATAGTTAACAAATCATTGAATATCTCATCTTGACTAGAATCATCACCTCATTATGAACCAACCGTTGGTAGTTGTCCTTTAATATACACTTCACATAACCTTATCGCACTGATCCCTGATCCAATAATCTCGTGTCACCCAGTATGAGCTGCTCAGACAACAAATCACCCCAACATGACCAACAGCCTCACATGATACCACATCGCGCCTATAGGCCACAACTCGAACACGATACATAAAGAATGACTCAGGAAGGGACTACTCAACTCACGCAACTAATTCGAACTTTCCTCAGAAAATAGGAAGTAGAACATAAGAAAATAAATATAGGAACCTCACTCATCATCACACTGTTGCGGTGTGCAACCCGATCCAAATAACATACCCGTGGCGGCATGCCACCCGATCCAAATAACATACCCGTGGCGGCGTGCCACTCGATCCCATCATAAAACTCACATAAGGAAATATACACGGAGCTGAATTGCTCACTATTAAAAATTACTGAATATCGATCATAAGCACGCTAAGTGCATAATACCATCTGGGGAGACCGATAAAGCCATATGCTTACAAAACTCAAGCAAAACTGAGGTGCGATACATACATATACTCTGGATCTCAAGAGTTGTCCTGCTCACATAACATCGTCACTACGTTGAGATCTGAACACATAAGAAATTATCAAGTCGTTCCACAACTTACACGGAACAATCATATCATTACCTGAATTGACAAAGACGGAACAACACACGATATCCGAACACCCCTCCTTGAGGAGTGCTATACTGAAATGAACATATCTGCCTCACATGAAGCCCATAATCATATTTAAATCCATCCACAAACATCGAGTCTACCTTTCTCACAAACTAGGCGAACAACCTTACCTGGGTCCATATTAACCCACTTCCTCTCATAATACGCAAGAACAACCATCATAGCCGGGACAAACACCCCACAATCCACAACCAAATGAACTAAACGCCTTCCAGGCATAAATTCTCAAATAAGCGATATTGCACTTCTTTATACTCGGTGCAAATCTTCAATCCATTAAGTGAATACATGTCACACTTATACAATCTTCTCGCGGTTACGCTCCCACGACCTTCCACACTAGGTAACAAGTCTGCACACCCGCATCACCGACCACACTAAGACTGCAAAACACATCAAGAACCCATGACCAGGGTACAAAGCTTCTCCCGCCGAATATCGATCTCAGGTGACACTGAAGATAACAACAACTCACTCTAAACTTTCAAATCACTTTTTCTTGCTCATCCGAGCTCATGACATCCTTGTTAACCCCGAACCGCAATCTCGATTCTTAGTCCCAGTTACACACTGTTTACCGCACCTAACATGCCAATATGAGATAGTGCCAGAATTCCACCATAACTCCTGAACCACGAATATGGTGATCACCTCATCATATAGAAACCTTTTACTTAACTCAATTCAAGAGTACCCTCTCAACACACGAGTGGATTCTCACCATCACCCAACATACAAATCCTTAAGTAGTAGTCTATACCACCATAACCCTTCCGGGACCCGCCTACACCTGACGGCCATAATACTTGAATGCTTCCAAATAAAATCCATTACGACGGCCGACAATCCCCGCACATACTAGCACAAACCACATGCATAACTTAATCACATCAAAGGAACTGACGACTGCCGCAATTGTGCCATTTCAACCATGGCTAAGCAATTTATCTTCTTTTAATCATCTTCAATTGCTTCAGGAATAATAGAAACTTCCTTCAACTCATAGCAAACTCAACCCTCACTCATCCCGAGTGACCTTGATTCACGAAACTATGCTGCCTAAATCCCCCAAACCGCCTAATACCCTCCTGATAGTCTTTCTACAACCCAGAGTTTGTTTCTCTCACTCATCCAATACTATCCTGCACGCTGAAACATATCATAGAAAATTCCAACCATCTTCCTTTTTCTCAAAAATTACTCTGCAAAAGCTCGATTCTCGATCATACTGCTGCCTGAAACCCTTACACATCGCGTCCTTAACTTTTGTACTCACTAGGACCGCTATTGAGAGTCACTCACTCTGACTGGCCCCGAATACAATCAACTACAAGGCTCTTCTAGCACATGAACACCCATTTCAATGAAACACGTGATTGAGTCGCTAGCCTTACAACTCGCCTACGCCTTAAGCATAAATTCTGAATCTTTCAAAGCCTATCCCTGGTCCGATAGGACCAAGTTTTTCTCACTTTTATCAAATCACATGCATAATTACCATTCTACTCCTTTCCTTAGCTGTAATAACTTGCAAAAATACCGACAATTCGCAACCCTATGATACCACAATCCTACAACCCAACTGCAGATGGTGGGTCTCCCCCACTTAGCGACTGCTCAACTTCCGCTTCTTACACCTGGCCTCCTAGAAATGGAACCACCGCCTAGCCTCAATTCAATATCATTCTCTGTAGCTCTTAAACCAGCAGATCACCATGACTTCAAACTCCCCGAAGATCACCTTTCTCTAGTTGCTTAATTATCAACACTTATCCGGTACTGAACCACCGCACCTCACGGTCTCTGCCAACCGCATTCTTCAATACTTCTTCACAATACTCTGGCCCCATGCACTCGAAGAAACCATGGCACTGACGAACTTAACACATTCCATTCGATCAAGGACGACGATAGCACATCACAGGGGAATACTCCACCTTACATGAAAACACCAAGCCTTACTACTTTATCAACCCCAACCGGACCATTCATAATTCAAATGCCTTTCACCGGAACTAAAATCTCGAAATCACACTTTGAGAATACCTCCCTTCAAACCATTCATCAAGACTCAATATATAGGCAAGCGTTCTACCATCATGTCGACATCGCGCGGCAACCAGTCGTAAGCATCATCACAACACCTGAGCCTAACCTCAACGCTCTCAGAAACACAACTACTGAGCTAAATCAACATATTATCCTTCCACAGGGCAACGACAATAGCCTCAATCAACTTCGCAGGGAGAAACATCCCGCACCGCACTTATAGCACCATTTCAATTCCTCAAATTCCTGATTCATAGCAAGCGTTTCGCGACGTGTAAGATTGAGTAGGAATAAACATAGGCGTAAGCCTAAAGGAATCAAATCGCACGATGAGGAATCAAGAAGGGAAGTACTCCTTGTAGACATGTAATTTTTGACCCTCCCTAAGATTTCACACATTTTAGCGTTTAAATATTTAGTTTAGGCCTAATATCGTTATTTAACTAGTTTTAACTATTTTACTTTATTTTATCACAAAAATTGAAAATTACAATAAAATAGTTTCATATTTCTCTATTTAATTCACGTATTAGGTATTTTTAGAAGGATATATTACTTTGAACCTATTTTATTTTAGTATAATCTTTGAAAATATCAAAAATTGTTTCAACTTTAATTTTTAGTTTTATTAAATATAATAATTTATTAAAATCAATTAAGAGTTATTTTATAGTTTCTTATAATTATTTTAGAAGTTAAATTAAATTTTCAGCATTTTTCTTAGACCAATTTTATAAAGTTCTGGCCCAATTTTTAACCCCCTTAAGCCCAAACCCCCAATAGCCCAAATCCTTTTTACCCTAACACTAATACACCCTAATAAAGAACACCTATCAACACACAAGAGGAGGGAATGAAAAAAAAAAAAAACACTAAAAGACCACCCTAACCCAACATACCTACCCTAACCCTAAAGAAAACCTCACTGCCGTCAATCCTAACCACCTCTGCCCAGCCACCGCCGGCCAACCTTCCCACCACCTCTCAACTTCCTTTACCACCCTACATCATCTTCAACCTTAGGAAACCCTAGACAAAAACAACACAACACCCTTACACCCTAGAGAAGAAGAGCAGCCACCCCTCCCAGTCACTGCCCCAGCTTCACATCACAGTAGCCGCCGCTCCCTTACCACCAAACGCCGGAATCCGGTGAGGAAGCAGCCACTGGCACTGCTGCTGACCACCCTCGTTCCCTTTTATCTCTCCCTCATTTCTATCACTCCCGTTATCTCTCACTGTTGCGAGCCACTGACCTCACTCGTCCACCTCACTCTAAAATCAGTCGTCCCTCACTACGGAGCTCGCCGAAAACGAGCAGGTGCATCGTGAGAGAGCAGCAACAAGAGGTCGTGAACTGATCTGAAACAAACAAACAAACAAAAATATCTGGCAAAAACGTTTTAAAAAAACCAGAATCATTAAGATCAATTTCTTGGGTCGTGTTCTCGTTCGAGGTTCGTCGATTCCGCGTTTCAAATTTCAAAATTGGGTATTTTTCGTTAGTTGGCGAAAACCTTCTAAGGTCCGATTCTTTCCCTATTTCTCTTATTTATTTTTATCTTGTGCTTGATTTTAGATAATGAGACTTTGTTGATGGTGTATTTGGTAATATATTGTTTGTTTGCTTATGTTTAGTTATTACAATAGATATTTGAAGTTATGGTTTAAGTTTGATTGTGTAATTTGAGTTGGTACCGTTTAATGTTAAACAAGGATTAAGCTAAGAATGAAAGTTTTTGTTCATGGGTTCACTTGATAAATTGGGAAGTGGAGTTAGGTATTAAAATAAAAGAAGATTTGAGCTTAGATTTTTACTATTTTTCCTTCATTATGCCTTCATTAATCGGGCATTAGGAACATGTCTTAGGCCGTTTTGGGGTTGGTAAATATTAGGCGTGATTAATAATAAATTACCTTGACTATGGGTATGGTTCTCGTGGCATGGTCATGGCTACAATATTCCAAAACTTGAGTGCACGCTGGCGTGACTCGACCCCTAATTTCAAAAATTAAAATAAACACGTCGTGGATCGTGGGCACGGTTCCCGTGACATGATTCTCAATGTGCAACCGAATAATTAGTTGTATAACAATTGGATTATTAAAAGCAATTTAAAAGGAATAAATGCACGTAGGTTTCAAACAATGTTTTAAAATCAGATAAATAAGACAATAATAATAGTTGAGAGACCGTGCTAAAACCACGGAACCCGAGAATGCCTAACACCTTCTCTCGGGTTAACAGAGTTCCTTAGCCGTATTTTTGTGTTTGTAGACTATAAAACAGAGTCAAGTTTTTCTCGATTCGGGATTTAAACTGGTGACTTGGGACACCATAAATTATTCCAAGTGGCGACTCTGAATTTTAAATAAGATAATCCCATTTTGATTGTCACTTAAATTGGAAAACCTCCCCTATACCCTTTCCGGGGTAGTGAAAAAGGAGGTGTGACACTCCTAACAGCCATGTAGCCTCTCGAAGATAAGTACAGACGTCTATGTACCGATCCGCAAGACTCTACTAGACTTGCTCATGACTCGTGAGACCTATGGGAACCTAGTGCTCTAATACCATGTTGTCACGACCCAAAATCTACAAAGGTCGTGATGGCGCCGGACACCACCGTCAGGCAAGCCAATCATTAATTAATTGAAATAATTTCCTGTTTTATCATTTATGAAAAATCATTTCCTTTCACTTTATTTCATATTAACTAAATAAAATCTGTTAAGTAAAACAATGGTTTGAATATTCTTTTTTTTAGCAAATATAACCCAATACATCCCAAAACCCGGTGTCACAAGTACATGAGCAATTTCTAAGAATTTTACAATTTCTACAAAGCTTGTCTGAAATACAAGTGGACAAGGAAACTCCGGATGATGCGGATCGCCCCCGGACTCCAAATCCTCCACATCGCAATGAAAGTACCTGTGCAATAAAAATGCACAGCAAGTGTAGCATGAGTACGAAAATAATGTGTACTCAATAGCCTAACCTCATAGAGGTAGTGACGAGAGGTCAAATTAGACACTTGCAATGGAGTCCGAAGGGTAGGGGGTTTTCTTCGGAGCTCGAGAGATGGAATAGATAGGGCCCCACAAGTTTTGAATTCACCGCTGGGGAATTCACACGAAAGGGAACGAGGAATTCTCAATGAAAAAAGTGTTCTCTGAACCGAACGTGAAAGTAGTTTTCCATCAGACGGCTTTTCCTGTAACTCTACTCTCGACTTGGATTATATATCCAAAAAGCTCTGCTCTCGGCCATTCCACACGCTGCCTAGCAGAGACATGGTTATCTGAAGTGGATTCTCTCTTTTGTAGTAGATGTCGAACCTATTGTGCCCCATTGACTAAGAAGGGGGTGGACACAGCAGCTACATACACCCATTCCTTTCTGTTGTTGCCAGCGCTTTCCCGGGCCGAGCCGGAATTTTTATTATAAAGGACAGGCATCTTAGCACCCAAAAAGTCTGTCTTTACAAATGATCTAGACCTGTATTCGGAGTTTCCCTAGGGTTGGTAAGGCGAAATGAGGCCACCCAGTACATTCAAGTGTGACGCTAAGCATGATTATAATAGGCAATTTATTAAAAATTGGGAATAAATAATATCAACACTTTCCACTTTTAACACTTTAAATCTTCATCGTATTAATACCAATTAATCAACATGGGTGATTTGATTAAATAACAAATAATCAAGCGGAAGGAACAACTTCTTCCAAAAATCTTTAATAACTTTAAATCTATGTCATTTCAGTTGACATCTTAAAATCACAGCAAATACGCAGTAAATATCATGCACAAGCAATGCCGAGGGTCGAACGGCGCGGATCAACAATTATGAAATGTGCACTGCCGAGGGTCGAACGGCTCGAACCATAGATGCATCTATCTGGCCCACTTGCGAATCGATCATGCGACGCGGTTATACATAATAATAGGGCTACCCTGCTCGCGAATAATACCTGCGACTTGGGTCCCCCTATAGATACACATAAATACAGGGCCATCCTGCTCGCGAATCATACATGTGACTCAGGCACCCAAAGTTACACATATTCATGTAACAAATCTGCAGTTTTATCAAGAAAGGAGTTTTCTCAGGAAAGTGGTAAAATTCTTCTTAAAGGAACATGAAGTGTAGCTTTTAAATCTTTGTTTTGAAATTCAGATGCCAAGTTTAACAATATTCCATAACATAACCCTATCAGTATACAATTATCCATGGAGGAGTCAATTCTCTTTTTAGATAATTATGAAAAGCACACTCTAGTCTTCTCAGGAAATAAGTTACCGATTCAATAGCATTAATAGTTTAATATTATGGGCAGGATCCCATGTACAACACCTATGGCATGCTAATGGGTCCTAGACTACCCGGACATGGCATAATAGCAGCTACGCATGGACTCCCATCACCTCGTGCGTACGTAGCCCCCAAAGATAATAACACATACTTAATTAGTTCACCTAGGGGGACAATTCCCCCTCACAAAGTTAGAAAGGAGACTTAGATCGCTCCGAAATTCCATAACCGGCTTCCAAGCCCTTCCGACGACTCCAACGCACGCACAACGCCCGAAAAATATCCAAATAATGGCAAACCAATGAAAATATACTCTAGTATTTGCAACAATTCCAAATCATATAATTTCCCAACCCCATTTAGTGAAATGGCCAAAATGCCCTCAGGCCCACGTGCCCGGAATCCGAAATTTCTCGAAGATATATTTTACCCATAGCTTTACTAGTTCAAATATATGTTTTACTCCAAATTCCATGCTCAAATTCATGGCTAAAAATCCAAATTATCATTTTGTATGTTTACTTCAATATTTTCCAAAATTTTCCAAAATTTTCATGTTTAATCCATGCATATAACTTGTATATCTTAAAAACGGGAGGAATTTACTTACCTTGTAATGCATCACGAAAATCCCTATTTGAAGTCTCCCAAAATCGCCATGCCAAGATGAAAATAGGAGAAATGAGCCAAGAATCTCGTTTAAAATGATACACTGCCCAGGAATCCTTCTGTGCGATCGCACAACATCAACCGTGATCGCACAAGCAAAATCCCAGAAGCCTCCCAGAATACCCTATGCGACGCACAGTCACAACTGCGATCGCACAAGCCAAAACCTGAAGCCTCATATTTTTCCTCTGTGCGATCGCACAACAACAGCTGCGATCACATAGACCAATGCAGTAGCCCCCAAAGTCCTCCTATGTGTGATTGCATACATCCAAGTGCGATCACACAAGCCAAATTACCATCCCCTCAAATTCCTTCTCCGCGATCACACCACTAGGGCAGCGATCGCACTGAACCCCCAAAACACCAGAAAAACAGCAGCACAAAAACACTTGAAACAACCCGGAACCACCACGAAACACACCCGAGGCCCTCGGGGCCCTGTCAAATCACACGACTCAGTCCCATAACCTCACACGGACTTAGTCGAGCCTTGAAATCACCTAAAACAACATCAAAATAAAAAATCTCAACCCGATTCAAGCTTAATGAACTTAGAACTTTCAAACTTCCACATTCGATGCCGAAACCTATCAAATCGTGTCCGATTGAACCCAAATTTTGCACACAAGTCCTTTTTCGACATTACGTACATGCTCTAACTTCCAAAATCACATTCCGACCTCAATATTAAAACATCCCAGTTCCGGTCGGATTTCTCAAAAATCTTCAAATTTCTATCTTTAGCCAAATGACTTCAAAATGACCTACGGATATCCAAATTCACTTCCGATCGCATTCCCAACTCCAGAATCACCATACAGAGCTATTCCCAAACTCGAAACCTGTTGACCCAAGTCACTGCATAGTTTTGAAGATTGACATATGTCTGACCAGTTGAACCAGGTCACTCAGAGCATAAATACTTGACCTGACGCGTTGGCACACAAACCTTATATGCATAGGAGATAAATGTGATTGTGAAGTATCAATGAACAAGGAGAGTGTCTTTTAATGCGAAAAGGTTTCAAATTGATAAGAGAATAGAAGTTGAATTCAGCAAGGATAGTGTAACGAAGGAAGGAAGTTGAGTTTAATACGAACTCGTTCTCCCAGGTAGAATTGTACCAGAACTGAACGACAAACTCAACAACTGACTTTATAAATAATTGAAGTATTCTTGCTTGAATCAAGAAAGCACAAGTGCATAAGTGAATCAAGATCTGACAGTAAAATTCCCAGATATTATGCAAGCAGAACTATTGTGCGAGACAAAGGCTACATACCAGCTAGAAGAACCAGTTCCATCTATTTTTCTTTTGAGTCTAGTTGGTTGTAGTAGGAGATTTAATATTGTATATTTTCAACAAGCAATTGTAATAGGTACTAATTGTTCAAGTTAGAGTTAACTTGAAGCTTGTAGAAATTAGGTAGGGGCTAGTTACTACAAAGGGATTAAGAGTTAGTCCTAGGATTACAAAAGAGTTTATTTCTTAAGTCTGTTTGGCTCAGAGTTTTAGTGAAGGGTTTGAGAAAATCCTACTGAGGAGTAGGTCGTGGTTTTTTCACCTTTTGAGCCAGGTGTTTTCCACGTAAAAATCTCTGTGTTTTTACTTTACTGCTTTTATTATTCCGCAACAGTAGAAGTTGTAACACCAAGAAGAACCAGGTTCTTCTAGAGAGACAGCACTCGAAAGTTGGGTACCACATAGTGTAACCTATCTTCTTGTGTGGTATTGATGTCTAAAACATCAATTGGTATCAGAGCAGGTTATCCTTGAAAAGATAACACCTTGGAGAAGATCAAGATGAGTGCACCACCTGGAAACTGGGAGGGTCAATCAACTGCAAGGCCACCACTCTTCAATGTCCAGTATTACTCTTGGTGGAAAAATAGGATGAATGACCACCTGATTGGAGAAGACTATGAACTCTGGGACATAGTCACTGATGGTCCTCTAGCTACCATGATGAAGACTGCTGAAGATATAGATGCACCAAAGACTAGAGCTGACTGCACTACGGAGGATTTGAAGAAATGGGAGAAGAGTGCAAAGGCCAAAAAGTGGCTAGTGAGTGGACTAAGTCCAGATGAGTACAATAGAATCCAAAGCTGCACCACTGCCAAAGAGATCTGGGATACCTTGCAAGTAGCCCATGAAGGAACACTTTGGGTAAAAAGGTCAAGAGGTACTCCACTATACTCTCAGTATGAAAACTTCACTATGAGAGAAGGAGAGACTATCCAAGAGATGTACACAAGGTTCACAACCTTGACTAATGAATTGAAGTCTCTTGGAAGAGTCATTATTGAAGAGGATAGGGTTGAGAAGATCCTGACAAGGGTCTTGCTTATTTCCTGGGAAAGCAAAATCACTGCTATCTAGGAATCCAAAAATATGGCAACCCTGAGATTGGATGAGCTGATTGGAAACCTCACTGCCTATGAACTCAGAAGGTAGAAAATGAAGATGGATGGTCCAAAGAAGGAGAGGAGTCTAGCACTAAGAATCACTGAGGGAGCAGATCTGGAGGATGATGAGATTTCCATGATCACCAAAGAATTCAGAAACTTTCTCATGAGGAAGAAAGGCATCCCTAGAGGAGGAAACTACAACAAAGCAAAAGATCCAAAAAGGCCAACGAACGAGGGATGCTACAAATGTGGTAAGACTGACCATCTCATCAAAAATTGTCCTTGGTGGGAAGCAGAATGGAAAAAGGAGAGATATGAAAGAAGGAACATGAAGAAGGAACAGGTCCAACCCAAGAAAACCACAACAAAGGCTATGGTTGCTGCTTGATGGGAAAGTCCAAATGAGGATGGGGAGACTGAAGATCAGGCGCTCATGGCAATTGGAGAATCTGATGAGGAATCACATGAAGAACCAGAGGTAAGTATCTCCCATCTTAAAAACAAAGTAAAGTTCCTATCTAAGGAAAAACTCTCTTAGTTGCTACTTGATTTCATAGATGATTCTGAGGAAACAATCAAAGAGAAGGATCAACTTTATAAGGAATGTGCAATGATAAAAGCAAAGTGCATGAACCTGGAAATCAGAGTCAGGGAATCTGAAAATAAAAATAATGTCTTGTTGAACCAGGTTCATCCACTTGAAACTGAGATTCTAGAACTAAAATCTGAAAACTTAAAGCTAAAGTTAGGATCTAGTAAAAAGGTTGTTGATTATTCTCATATCATGTTAGAAGAAAACCTGGGAAAACTAAAAGATAAGATGTATGCCAAGGATGAACAGATAAGAACTCTTAATAAAGAACTTGGCAAAGTCAAACATGAATTAGATCGAACTTGTAAATGGAATAAATCCTTTGATGCCCTGATATGGCTTCAAGAGAATCATAGTAACAACCGGAGTGGGATTGGCTTTGGAAGTCAATTGCCCAAGTGGGATCCCAAAAGTAAGTATCTCACTCTCCCTGAGAATAAAATCTGCACCCATTGTGGTAAGACTGGCCACTACAAATATGAGTGTACTGCAAAAGAGCAGGCCAGTCGAAAAAATGAGAGGTTTGTAAAAAGGAAAAACTGGCTACCAAATTGGGCCAGAAAAAATTTGATTCATCCATTCTCTCATAGAAAAGGACCCAAAGTAGTTTAGGTTCTTAAAACTAACCCCTGATTCTTTTGTAGGTTCAAGTGAGAGGAGGCAGCCAAATTTGGTATTTGGATAATGGTTGATCAAAGCATATGACAGGGGCTATGGAACAGTTCTTTTCACTTGAAAGTCTCAAAGGAGGAAACTTCTCCTTTGGAAACGGAAAGAAAGATGAAATTTGTTGGGGTTGGTAAGGAACCTGAAGATGAGGAGCTTGGACTGGTGAGAAGCAGTGATCACATTGAATAAAACATGGAAGATGGAGCAGGTGATGGACCAGGTTCAACTACCCCGAGCAACATGACAGGGGGAATTCAACATATGCAACCTGGCCCTGATCCTGCTCCACAGCAACAAGACACCATGGAATTTTCTAGGAATGAACAGCTAGTACTCAAACCACACAGATATCAGAGTTCTCACCCTCTTGAGAACATCATAACATATTTGACATCCGGAATCAAAACAAGATCATCCTTGAAGAATCTGTGTGCGTTTGATGCCTTTATATCCATGATCGAACCAAAGAACATTGGGGAAGCCCTACAAGATAATGATTGGGTAAATGCCATGCAAGAAGAGATGAATCAGTTTGAAAGAAGTTAAGTATCCACTTGATACTCAGGCCACTAGACAGATCAGTGATTGGCACCAAGTGGGTCTTCAGGAACAAGCTCGATGAGGATGGAATTGTTACAATGAATAAGGCAAGACTAGTTGTTCAAGGGTATAGTCAAGAAGAAGGAATTAACTATGATGAGATCTTTTCCTCTATGGCAAGACTGGAGGCAATTAGACTTCTTATAGCATTTTCTGCAGACATGGAATTCACTCTTCATCAGATGGATGTTAAGAGTGCCTTTCTCAATGGCTATCTGAAGGAAGATGTATTTGTCAAGCAGCCTCCAGGTTTTGAAAGCAAGGAGTCACCTGACCACGTATACAAACTTGACAAGGCTCTGTATGGTCTCAAACAAGCACCAAGAGCATGGTATAAACGATTATCAAAATTCCTGCTAGAACATGGGTACAAACGAGGAAAAATTGGCAGTACCTTGTTCTTAAGGGAAAAGGGTAAGGATCTCCTAGTTGTGCAAATATACGTGGATGATATTATACTTGGGGCAACTTCTGAAAAATTGAGCAAGGAATTTGCTATGCTTATGGGGAGTGAGTTTGAGATGAGTATGATGGGTGAGCTAAACTTCTTCTTAGGCTTGCAAATCAAGCAAAACTCAAATGGAACAATGATCCACCAACAAAAGTATGTGAAAGAATTGCTCAAGAATTTTAAAATGGAAGACTCAAAGGAAATAGACACTCCCATAGCCACAGCTACAAAACTGGATGTAGATGAACCCGGTTCATCCGTTGATCAGAAGCTATACAGAGGAATGATTGGGTCTCTATTATATCTCACTACCAGCAGACCTGATATTGTGTTCAGTGTGGGACTGTGTGCTAGGTTTCAGGCAAATCCAAAGAAGTCCCACCTCACTGCAGTGAAGAGAATTTTGAGATATTTGAAAGGCACCACTGATTTGTGCCTTTGGTATCCTAAAGGTAGTAATTTTGACCTTGTAGGATATGCTGATGCTAATTATGCAGGTTTCCTGGTTGACAAGAAAAGTACTTCAGGTATGGCTCACTTTCTGGGCTCATGCCTTGTGTCTTGGGCTACTAAGAAATAAAATTCAGTAGCCTTGTCTACTGCTGAGGCTGAATATGTGACTGCAGCCTCCTGCTGTGCTCAGTTGCTATGGATCAAGCAACAACTCATGGACTTTGGTATAGATGTGGGATGCATTCCTATTTTCTGTGATAACACTAGTGCCATTAGTATGACGAAGAACCCGGTTCATCATAAGAGAACTAAGCACATAGATGTTAGGCACCATTTCCTGAGGGATAACTATGAAAAAGGAATGATCTCAATTGAATTTTGTGCTACTGATCAACAAATTGCAGATATCTTTACTAAAGCACTAAGTAGGGAGCATTTTGAGAGAAACAACCTTGAATTAGGGATGATTAAAATCACCTGATTGAAAAAAAAATTATTTGAAAAAAAAATGAATTTTTTTTGTCTAGAAACACTAACATAGATAATCAACCAGTCTAATCATTGCTCAGCATCATGACTTCACTGTCATACTCTATTGCCGTGTATTAATATGATTCCTTGGTTGCTAATGATGTTTCTCTATCTTTGTTAATTGAGGCAAATTAAGGACTTTAACACGATGAACCTGGTTCATCTCTGCTGGTTCATCTGACTGACAATGTACGTGCTCATCTCCATACAATTATTGAACTAATTACAATCACACATGAGAAAGATTCTATCAATATTTGGTTCATTTTAAAGTCTTTTTACTAATCCCTAAATGAACCCGTTCCAAGAAATCACATCAGTACTCAATTAGCCTAGAAGTAGGGAACTCTTAACCGTCAAATCAATGAAACTCCTACAACTATTAGACTTACACTTGAATAATTAATAGCCATATCTTATATAAGGGTCATAATTACTCTCTTCTTCATAAAGTAACCGTCGAACCAAGAGCATTAGTCTTCAAACCCAAAAAAACTGATCACTCTTTCTTTTCTTCCTAACAACACTCATAATCATATCTTCACCACCATCTTCTTCTTCTTCTTCTTCTTCACAAAATCATGACTATGATGGAGGGAACTATGAATCAGATTCAAATTCTCCATCAGTATACAGTTCTCAATCTTCAGAAAAAACCTCAACTCCTAAAAACCCTCATATTCCTGAAAACCCTCCTGTTCCAGAACCCACATCTAACCCTAACCCAGCCCCTCCTGGTCATCGTGTAAAGGTTCTTGCCAGAAAATCAGTGGCTTCTGGGTCACATGCAAAATTCTTGGAGGCAATTCTGCAGGCTGAAAAGGATAATAAGTCAGAATCATCAAGTGAATCTTTTAAATCAGCCAACGAGGATGAAACACCTGGTTCATCAAATTTTGAACAGGGTAATCTTGATGCAATTTCTGAGTCTACTAATGCTGAGAACATGTTTGTTCTGGTTGGGTCGATAGTGGATGTTGAAGTGCCTAGTAGGCAAAGAAAACTGGAAAAAGGTAAAGTTCTTGAGGGAAAGGGATTTGGGGAGGATGGTACTACATTGACTATTTGTGGTCCCATTCCTGAGAAGGTTGGAGAAGAAGTCACAAAGTTAGGGAAAAGTGTAGTCGAGGAAGATGCGGTAGGTCTAGCAAGCTTAAAGAAAGGAGTAGATGAACCTAGTTCATCTGGTGGCGAGACACTGGATGAAAAGCTAAGGAAACTAGGGGAGTCCTATAACCCCAAGAAAAAGAGGACTCAGAAGTCAAAGAAGGCTACTAACCCAGTTCCTTCCAAGAAGAGAAAAACTTTTGTAGTTGCTGATGCTCCTGTTCCTAAGGTGCGTGCTACATGTAGTGCTGTGAGAGAGGAAGAAGAACTGTTTGAGAAGGCTTTGCTTGAGAGCAAGAAAAAGAGAGCTGAAAAGGGAAAGGCTAAAGTAGGAGATAATGTGGAGACTGTTGTGGTTGAAGAGGATACGATGGACCTGGTCCAACATGAGGAGCAGACTGCTCCTGTTGTGGTTGAGGCACCAAAATCAAAAAGGGCTAAGGCTTCTTCAAAGAAATCAGCTACAGTGTCTTCCACACCTACAAGAACCGTCAAAAGGACCAAGTCCAAGGCAAGAAAAATGAAGATCGTTGAGAAAGATGATGATAAAGTGTGGAGTGGAGAAGATGAGGGGAGAAGTTGGTGAGGTGACTGACAAAATCGCCTTGTTTGGCAAAAGAACAATTCTGAAGGGAAAGTTGGTGAAGGATCTCGAGGAACCTGGGATGAGATATCTGTTGGACACACTGGATGTTCAGGGGTGGAAGAACATGGTTCTTCACATTGAAGGAAGATTGTCTAGAGCTGAACTGGTGGAGTTCATGGGTAATGTGGTGGTCAAGGACGGCAGGGTCACTACCACAGTCAAAGGAATTCAAGTCTCCTTTGATGCTAAAGAATTGGGAGAAATTATACACATTCCTGCTGAGGGCTACGAGGATTACACGAGGCAAAGATGGCCTAGTTTGGATGGGATGGCCTCAACAATCAATATTACCAGATTCTTCAGTGACAATGAAACGGAAATTGAACCCAGGCCAGTCTACAAAAGTGAAATGAAGCCAGAACATAAGTTGCTCTTCGAGTTTGTCATCATATTCATGCTGCCAAGACAAGAAAGAAGGCACATAGCCAACTATATGGATCTGACCTTGATAGAATGTTTGTATAGGGGTAAGCAGATCAATTGGCCAACCTTCATCATCCAACTCTTGGACAGAGTTGTGAATGGAACAAAAGCACATGCAATCTCATACGGCTTTATTCTGACAGTTGTGCTTGCTCATTTTGATGTTCCTGTGAAAAAGGCTGAGATGGCTACTGCCAAAGACTATTCTGGGAAGGATATTTGCTGACTTGCGATTATACTGTCCATGTTCCTGCAGATGAACCTGGTTCATCTAGGAAGCATCCTATCAACAACAAAGTTAGAACTCTGGTGCAGGAAAGCGAGATCAAGGATATGGAAATTCTTCATTTGAAGTCTCGTTTGATTGAGGTTGAAGCTGAGCGGGATGCTCTCAGGGCTGAATTAGCAAAAGAGAAGGAAAAGAACAAGGGTATTCTTAATCAGATGCTTTCTCTTCTACAAATCAAGACCACAACCTCCTCTGTACCTTTAGACCAAACCCCTTTTTAGACCAGTTGTTCAGTTTCAGTTGTTTTTACTCTGTTTTGCTCATGGTTATGGCTGTTTTTGTTTTTTATGGTGGTTGATGTACGTTCCTAATTAATGAATTTTTGCTGTTTTGTTATTTACTTGTCTCAATTTCTTAGATAGATTACATTTTATTGGTTGCTTATGGTGATTAATCATGTTTGCACTTGCAGTAGCCTCAATAACCATGAGTAATTGTTAACAACACTGGTGAATTTATCATTTGCAAACTTTTCGATGATGCCAAAAGGGGGAAGACAAGTTCTTTTATATTTCAACCGATATTTATAACCTAATGAACCTGGTTTCTCTATGATAAATGCTTAAAAATCATACAAAGTGTTTGAGTTGTATACAGGGAGAAGCACAGAGTTTGTAATCATCAAAAAAGGGTTGTATACAGGGAGCAACATAGAGTTTGTCATCATCAAAAAGGGGAAATTTGTTGACCCAAGTCACTGCATAGTTTTGAAGATTGACAAATATCTGACCAGTTGAACCAGGTCCATTAGAGCACAAATACTTGGCCTGACGCGTTGGCACACAAACCTTATATACATAGGAGATGAATGCGATTGTGAAGTATCAATGAACAAGGAGAGTGTCTTCTAATGCAAAAAGGTTGCAAATTGATAAGAGAATAGAAGTTGAATTCAGCAAAGACAGTGTAACGAAGGAAGGAAGTTGAGTTTAATACGAACTCGTTATCCCAGGTAGAATTGTACCAGAACTCAACGACAAACTCAACAACTAACTTTATAAATAATTGAAGTATTCTTGCTTGAATCAAGAATGCACAAGTGCAGAAGTGAATCAAGATCTGAAAGCAACATTCCCAGATATTTTGCAAGCAGAATTATTGTGTGAGACAAAGGTTACAGACCAACTAGAAGAACCAGTTCCATCTATTTGTTTTTCGAGTCTAGTTGGTTGTAGTAGGAGATTTAATATTGTATCTTTTCAGCTTTCATAGAAGCAATTGTAATAGGTACGAATTGTTCAAGTTAGAGTTAACTTGAAGCTTGTAGAAATTAGCTAGGGCTAGTTACTACAAAGGGATTAAGAGTGTAGTGTGGTGAGGTTTTGCTTCACAGAAAGAGTGGGAAATTGAGATAAAAACACGAAGAATTTTGAATCTAAAAAAAGAGATCTCTTTTTCCCCAACGACAAAGGAACTTACGGGCGGGGCATTTTCGGGGACTAGACCGTTTCTCATTACTCAATAGGGCAATTCATCGCTCTGTTTTTTGAGCAAGAATCACAGCCTTAGTCCTAGGATTACAAAAGAGTTTATTTTGTAAGTCTGTTTGGCTCAGAGTTTTAGTGAAGAGTTTGAGAACATCCTACTGAGGAGTAGGTCGTAGTTTTTTCACCTTTTGAGCCAGGTGTTTTCCACGTAAAAATCTCTGTGTTTTTACTTTACTGCTTTTATTATTCCACAACAGTAGAAGTTGGAACACCAAGAAGAACCAGGTTCTTCTAGAGAGACATCACCCAAAAATTGGGTACCACACAAAGTAACCTATCTTTTTGTGTGGTATTGACGTCTAAAACATCAAAACCCCAAACGGACATCAACATCACTGAAATGCGCTTCAAGCCAAACTTAGGAAATTTCTTCAAAAATGTTACCTTCCACAACATGCATCGAGACGCTCCCGGGTTATCCAAAACCCGATCCGAACATACGTCCAAGTCCAAAATCATCATACGAACCTGCTGGAACCTTTAAATCCTGATTCGGAGGTCGTTTCCTCAAAATTCTAATCTTAGTTGATTCTTCCAACTTAAGGCTTCTGAAATGAGAATTTTCTTTCCAAATCAATTCTAAACTTTCCGAAATTCAATTCCGACCACACCTACAAGTCATAATACCTGAAATGGAGCTGCTTACGACTTCAAACCGCTGAACGACGCGCTAGAGCTCAAAACGACTGATCGGGTCGTTACATGGGAGAAGTCTGAGTACCCCACGAGATGCTAGTGCTTCGACCTTTGGCCTATCAGAGAGTTTCTTTTACCCTCTTATATGTATGGGTGTGCATTGGGGATAGTGCACAATTTTAAGTGTGAGGTGAGGAGATTTTCTGGGTGACTTTCCATGCTATTTTAGTTGTATTAGTTTAATTGAATAATTTTTTTTTACAAAAAATAGAAAAGATTGGACTTTTCCCCACGATGGATCTATTAGACAATTAGAAAAAAAAATTTCTTTTGTTAGTTAGTGTAGCAATTTCCCCTTGGTTTTTCTTTGTGCCGCGATTCTTTTTCAAGGGTTTTGTTGGAACCGGGTGTAGTTAATTTCTTTTTTTTGTAGGAATAGGAGTCATTGTGTTATGTTTTGAATTGAAGTAATATCTCTTGACTTTGTTATGCCTTGAGAATAGTGAGTACTTTGGTTGTGACGCTGAGGCTCAGTTTTTGACTCTTGTATAAGTACCTTAAATTGTATGATTTTAAATTTGCTTAACTGCTTTGACTAGAGTGTCTTGATAAAAACCAATCCTGAATGAGTTATGTGCCATGTGTGTGTAAGGTTTTGTGTTATTCTGCGCGTGCATTTGATGTCTAGAACTTACCCCGTATGTTTGCAAAGCGAAATAGTAGTTTTGTTCACTCTTGGAAGTGATATAGGCGTTTCTTTGTTGAACCAGATATGTATATTTTACCTGCCTAATTGTTGTGTAACGTAGTTAACCTCTTTGAGCATGTAATCATGTTTCTTTGGCAACCACATTACAAGCCTTACACCTTTGTTTGAATTAACCATCTATTTGAACCTTTTCACCTCTTATGAGCACTTGAATCGTAATGAACTTTGTAAAAGTTAAAGTGTGAGATGGTTGGTTTGACGTTTGAGTGTAACTAATGAAATAAGGAGAAAGGTGCACAGTGTTGAAAATATAAATAAAAGCCACTTGAAATGAAAAAGAAAGAAAAATAAAAAATAGTTGTATTGTTGGGAAGAATATTCCTTGATGGTGGTGGCTTTTGATGTAATTGTGCTTAAAGAAGTTGGGGTAATATACATTGATGTGAAGGTGGAGTTTTGGTTTGACATAAGGATGAGCTTGAATGTTAAAGTATATGTATTAAAATGCTTAGGGAGGTGTAGTCACTTTTATATCCAAATGTATCCTACCCGACTTGTAGCCTACATTACAACCAAATAAAGTCCTACTTGATCCTAGATTGGATGAGCTCGATTAGTAGAGTAGTACATTAAGGGCAAGCCTATGGTGCATCTTTTGTGGCATATGAATGTTATTTCTGAGAGCGAGTGAATTATTTCTATCTTGAGTTCCTAAGTATTCTACAAATTTATTGTGTGAAACTAATCTCTTTTGTTATGTGAAGGCACATGATTCATGATGGAAAAGTAATGTCATTGACCTCTAAGTTAGAGTGAGTGAGTGAGTGGTGAATAATCCATGGTATTTGTGAGTCAAATCTTGAGGTGAAGATGTTACACCCTTGTGCTTAGTCTATTTTAAAGATTCTTGGTGTGATGAGTTAGGAGAATTGCTTAAAAAAGTCGTGTCTATAAGTGTAGTTTGATTGCTCGAGGACGAGCAACGTTTAAGTGTGGAGTATTGATGTTCGGCTATAATTTCATATTTTAGTACATTTATTTATCTTATATTTAAATATTTTAATGCTAAACTATACTATATTTATGCTTAATTGAGTTTATTTTATATGTAAGTATATTAAAGACGAAATTAGAAGCAAAATAGAGTTTTTTATATGTATTTTATACACTACAAGAATGAAATTGTGATTATCTAATTAAGGGACAAAAGAAATCAAAAGAAGACAAAAAGAAAAGAAAAAGAAAGAAGAATTGATAAAAGAAGAGAAAGGAAAGAAAGAGAATTGCAAAGCTAGGCAGCATCAAAAAGAATGAGGAACGTTAAATGGAAAAGTAACGAAGCAGTGAAGCACCAGGCGACGCGAGGTTCACTGCTCGCGCTAGAGCAGGCGTCGCACAGCATACCGCGTAGTGTTCACGTGTTCCGTGGTATACGCCTATTTAGTTTATTATTTGATTTTGGACTTGGTTATTTCGTTTGGGTCTTTTTCCTACATATACAAATAGTCATTAAACACTAATTTTAGAAGAGAGACCGACTTTTGACACAGATACGACCTAAGGAGGCAGAAACACAATAGGAGCAAGGCGAAAAATTCTTCTACGAATTTTTCCTTCCTCTTCCTATTTTTCATTATTGATATGACTTTTAGTATTGTAGTTTTACATACTAATATAAATAGCTAATTTGTTATCTAGGAACCTTTTGTAAGATAAATTCTTGTTATGTTTTTATATAATTGAGTCGTTGGATTTCTCTACTTGTTCAACTACGTTTATATTGTGGTTGGTTGAAGAACTCTCAGTAGACTGTGCCTATTTAGTGTGTATTACTCGAGAGAGAGTGCGCACTGAGGTAGTTATTAAACAACATCACTCCTAACGCATATGAGAGATCAATATTGGAGGGTTTAAAGGTGGGATTAGGGATAACGAAACCTTGGGTCGATCTAAGTGAGTTGTACTTAAGGATAACTAGCGTAATTCGGGAGAATATGTCTAGTATATTGTTGTAATTACTCGGGAGAGAGTTACGACAGTCAGAGTGCTCATGATCGATAGAGAAGACTTAGGCAAAATTATAGAAGACGTAGCGGGAAGGATTCCGACAATTGGGAAAATCATAACTCTATACCTCCTTAATCTTTTCTCCAACCCGTAGTATCTTTAGTGTTAATTTACTATTTTAATTTGTTAGCTAATTAGTTAAACACAAGAATATTAATATCTATAAGTTAGGAATTGTTCAAGCTGGTATTCTTGGTGATAGTGAACAACTGTAGCTAAGCCTTAGTTCTCTGTGGGATTCGACTCCGGACTTGTAAATCGGATTATATTTGCAACGACCGCTTAGTCCTTTTTATAAGGCATAGTTGGACGTGATCAGAAGTACTTTGAGTTGACTTCTCTTCTCCTTGTGGCTGAACGAAACAACGACTTGATTATGAGAAATTACGAAAATCGGCCCACTGGTCTACACCATTGCTTAAAGTGATTGAGGTGTATTCCCATTATGCTAAGCGTGAAAAAGGTCGTGGCCCTGTTCGTGACTGTGACCAAGGAAGAAATTTTTTAGTCTTAATCATTCCCCAAAGAAAACTAACTTCCAAACGTGGAAAGAGAATGATGAGAAGCCAAAGCCAAAGGGTTCAAAAACTGAATGCTATTGTTGTGGTGGAAAATACCATTGGGCAAATATTTGTCGCATACCAAAATATTTGGTTGAGCTTTATCAAGCATCTCTAAAGAATATAGGCCCTGAAAGTAATTTTGTCTATGAAAACGAATTTGACATCACCCACCCGGATGTGACAGACTTCTTTGAGCATCCTGATAAAATATTGACCACTTGATCCGTGATGGATCCGTAAAGATGATCGAGTAGTTTGATTAATGTTTTTTTGCATATTCATATTAATTAGTAAATAAATATTGCTCCCAAACGCACATGCAAGTATACGTGGTTGTACAAATAATAAAATGATAAGTCGAGTGTCGAACCCACAGGGACTTGTATCAACTACCCACTAAATTTACCAAGATTGTTATTCAGTCAAGCCAAAATCAAGTTCAAGAATGTGATTATACTAAACTATAATTCTAAGTAATAACTAAATTATCAAGTAGCAAGTTGATTTTTGTGTATTCAGTAGAGACAAATATTCCAGGGTTGTGATCGATTCACCAATTATATTTTGTCTTAGTTAACTCTCCCTTTCATATAATTCACTCATGATTTCTAATTAATCGATAATTTCTCTCATAGCCTTCTCCCGAAGTACTACTCGCATATTCAAAATAGATTAACGCCTATATTCCTATGAAATCAATCTATTAAGAATGCATTAAGATACGATATCTAATTAATCACGGTGACTAGGTATATTCATATCCTAACCACAAATCCGTCCCCCTATAAGTTAAGATCGCGCTCTCTTCAATTCTTCTCTAATCTATACACGACTTTCCCAAGAATAGCATAGATAGTAAATAGAACCTAACTACTGGCCAGACAATTAAGAAATTAATCAAAAAATTGAAGAAACAACCATATATTAGTGAATTGTAATCAAGGTTAAGCTAACGTTAAACAACAATATTCATGGCTAAATCACAACCCCAGAACAATGGGTTTTTAGTCACTCATGATAATAGCAAACAATTTCATAAGTGTTGAATAATTGAAAATACTAAGAAAAGATGAAGAAAACTGAGATCTCTTCTCTTCCGAATGTTTCTCATGTGTAATCTCCTCTAAAGTGGCGCCACCCCCTCACAAATAAGTTTAGTCTTGCTTTCATACGTGTTGGGTAGGTCTAGGGCTGAAATAATCGTATCCGGACGAATTTGGACTGACTTCACGCCTTCAGCACCCAGCCTAGCACTAGGCGCCGTCCCTGGCGCTGAGGATTTTTCAATACTGATTCTGGCGCCATTGGTAGCGTGGGGCACTGCCTGTGGCGCTGCAATTTCCAATTTTTCTGTTTTCGTTCGTTTTGGCTCTAATTTCGCACATTTCACCCCCAATTGCTCCGGATCATTCCTACACATAATAACACCTCAAATTAATATAAATCAACACATTTTACATCCTAAATACACAAAACAAAAGTAAAACATGAGCCGATATACATACAAATATATATACTTTAAGCTAAACATCAACACTCCACACTCAGACTCGTGCTCGCCTCGAGTAATGGGACTCTCAAATAAACTCTCAACTACGTACAAGTCTGAACTATAGAGGAACATTTTACTTTTAACCACACACTCTACCCTTGACTATGATCTATATCGGCAATCAAGCATGAACATACAAAAAATTCACATTCTTTCGTTTTTAAACATTCCCAAGTATAACATTTCAATTCAATCACTCCAATAGCCTAATTGCAACCACCCAACCTCAAGAGTCAACTTGTAACCACTAAGTACTCTCAACTCACGCACTTACCCGACAAGAAAGTTTAGAACATTACCAATCATTCATGAGATCATGTGCCTTCACCAACAAACAAAAGAGTGAAGATAAACTAGTCCACACATTCAAATATGCTTTTTTATATAATTTAAGGACATCACACAATTGAACAAAATTTGCTCGCTCTTACAAAGAATTCATATGCCTCCCGTGGTCGTACCATAAGCTTGCCCGTAGTGTAGATATCTACTAATTTAAGCTAGCCAAAATCTAGGATCAATTAGGACTTTAAGTTTGTAATGTAGGTTACGGGATGATACATTTATGAATAGTTACTAACCCTCCTAAGAACTTTAATACACTACACTTACAATTCAAACACATATTCTTCTTAGCTAATTCACTTTCCACAAACCATATACAACATAACTCCCTCCCCCCCCCCCCCCCCCCCCCCCCTTTTCAATTAAGCACTTCTATACTCCCACTAGCACAATTTAATAAGAATTGGAGGAGTGTGTTTTTCTACATACTTTAACTATCATTCTTTTCTACACACACTCCGTACATTAAGGTTCATCATCTAGTGAATTTTGATTTCAAATTTAGTGCACCAACGGGCCCTTCCATGGTTCCACTCAAAAGCTATTCCCCAATCTCTAACCTTACTTTTTTAGCGACTAAGTAGGAGGTAAAGGTTCAAAAATCTCAAATTAAGAAAAAAATAGGGGTACGACTTGTAATGTGGGTGCCAAAGAGAAGGTCTATAGGCTCAAAGGGCTAGCAACGGAAAATTTTATTTTTATGTGACAAGCACATCTATGATCAAGAAAGAAAATGCCTACGTCATCTCCTAGATTAGCACAACTTACAATTTTGCTTCGATTAACACACGGGGAAAGTTCTATACTACGCATGATAACACAGAAAATCACAAATCCTCACACACACATTGCACATGACTCAATCACGACGGTTTTGTTCAACTCTGAAGTCAAGCAAGCACACATAATTGAGAAAAATTAAGAAATATTGCACTATGTGGCAGACAAGTCAAACAACTGAGCTAAAGCGTCACAAAATAGGCTATTTACTTTACTTAGGCTAATCAAATACACGGTAAAACATAATGTATGTCATAGCCTAATGTGCCAGCACCAACACGTCAATGAGTATCTCAAAGACACTCAATTTCTTCCTAACTACTCCTAAAAAAATTAAAGTACCCGGTTCGAGCTACACCCTTAGAAAAAAATCGGTGCCCAAAGAAAAACCAAGGGCTACTACCTAGCTATTCTAAAGTAAAAAACAAAAAAAAATCTTTTTGGTATTTTTTTAATCGCACTTTATCCCTCAAGAAAATTATCCAAAAGATCCATCGTCGGGAAAAGTCCAAGCTTTTTATTTTCCTATTTTTTTTCTTTCTTTTTAAAACAAACTAAACTAAAACTGGACTAAAAAAACTGATAAAAGAAACAAATTAAGACTAATAGAAAAAAACAAATTGATACAAGATATACAACTACATTATAAGTAGTATTCCTATACAACTATATCATAAGTAGTATTCCTCCCACCCCACACATATAGTATGCATAGTCCCCAATGCATATAAAAATGGAAATAATGTAGGGTGAAAAGAAAACTCCTTGTCAGTTGGAGTCCTCCTCCTCAGCATGCCCTCCATCAGAAGCTCCGTGCTCATCATCATCAGGACCTAGAGGCACCAAACCATGGGCCCCGTAACATCATCACCCACATCATCCTCTGTGTCTGATCCTTTGATCGTGTTGACGTCCTCCGACAAGTGAACAGGGATGCGAGGTGCAATCCCCAAAATCTCCTTGGACGAACTTGACAAGTCATTGCGTAAACGCATACGCTTCTCGTCCGAGATACCAGCCTTCTCATGAACAAATTCAAAGACTTATAGATGTACCTGTAGAAGTTCTCGTCTCTTTCATTTCTTGCAGCCTGCGTAAGCTTATATGATGTCTCCAAAAAATATGTGATGTCCATGAGCCATGTAGGAGCCTCCGCCACCTTATCATATCCCGAGTACTCCGGCACTCCTCGGGATAACAGATATTGAGTGAGCACATTGCCGAAGAAGAACCTCTTAATTTGTTTCCCAAATCGTGTGCGGGCCATCTCATCGAGCATAATCTCACCCAGGTTAATGGTTCTGCCCGTCATCAAAAAAATATGACACACACTCTAGCTCGAGTGCAGTCGCTGCTGTGCTCCACGGGCATGAGTCTGGCTTGCACAAAATTCTGCCACACTTTGGTAGTCTTGTTAAAATCAGAGTGAACCAAGTGAAGATGAATATCTCTTTGTTTTCGGGTCCACTTGGCATTAGAATCCATGCCACAAAGAGTGTGACGTATCAATGTGTACTTTGGACTTCTGACAAATTTCTGGAGTCTTCTCGGGTCAACATGCTCAACCCCCAAATATTCACATAATGCCCCCTATCCATTGGCACATCTTTTCCCCGTACACATGAGGTGCCATGCCCTGTATGCCAGTTTGCGTAAAGTTCCCGAACCATGCTCAAATTTGCATGTCTGAGGAATTTTAGGAAGTTGTCCATATGTAGTGCGTGTAGCTGGCCAAGTACCTCCGCAAAGTTTCTTTCTAAGGCTTTGGTATTTATCCCCATTTCGGAGATGTACCGACTATATGGCATGAATTCCCTGTTCCATGCAATCTCCGCATCATTGATCAAATCCAAGCGAGGCCTTGGTCTCAACGGTGCCTGCTGTGATCCCTCAGCAATTTGTTTGCCTTTAGCTTGCCGCGAGGATCCCTCTCCTTGCTTTCGCTTTTTGGGTGCATGAGAAGTGGAGGAGGACTTGCCAATGCCCTTGACCTTGCTAGAACCATCACGAGCCATAATATCCTACAACAAAATTAAGCATGAATATGAGAACTCAACAAGAATTATGCTTAAGGTTGTCGCGCAAGTCAAAAAAATTGACCCCACACTTAAAACCAAAGCAATGTACAATACTTCACGCTTTTTATCTAAAAAGCACAGGTGTTACACTCCAAAGCTATGGTACTCAAGACTTCCTCATGCCACATACACAAGTGATTGATCATGGCTACGTGAATTCACCTTAACGTAAGCAAGAGGCATATGTTACTTTCCTTTCTACAACTACTATAACTACACTAAATTAGTTAAGTCTACAATAATTCTACACATACATTATATAAGGTACATGGTGTAGGAACATGTTTGCATCAATGCCAAGATCCCTATCATGTGAAATCATCCCCATACACCCCACACTTGGCCCAAATTCATACACAAATATACTCGGTTAATCAGACTTCACCGATACACCAAAATCTCCATTCAAACATTTTAACAAACACCTTGTGGGTATAAAGAGTGTGCATTATAATTCAACAATGGTGGAACATGGTGACTCTCCTAAATTTCAACGAAGTAGAGGGACTTCTAGTTTACTACTCCGTATACACAATAACCACATAATTTCGACCAATTCAAGCCACCCACCATAAAAATTTCTTAAGAACTACATAGGGGAATAATTTGGGGATTAGGGCACTTGGGGGATGGGATGTATAATATTTTCTACCAATTAAACACACAAAGAAGAAGAAGAAGGAGTGTTTTGAAAGAGAACGTTGGTTTTCTGATTTTTATGATTTTAGATTTGAGTGTTTTTGGGTTTAATTGGGTTTGGGGATGGGTATGAGTATTTGGATGGGTTATAATGTTAGTGTAAATGGGTAATTAGGTTGGGTTAAATATGTTTGGGTTATGTAATAAAAAAAAAAAAAAAAAAAATACCTAGCGCCCCGCGCTATGCCTAGCGCTGGGGTCTTGAAACATTCTGATTGCAGTGCCCCAGGCAGCTCTGGGCGCTGGCCTGGGCGCTATTTCGCGATTTTTCTTTTTTGAAAAAAATATCCCGATTCTCAGAAACTTTTATATACTCAATTTACATGTCCTACACCATTATATCTATAACTTCTATACCTACAAAGGAAATGAAAACTCTATTTTACTCTAACTAAAAAAATGAAGAAGTTAAACTATGAAAGCAATAAAAAAAAATTGGGTTTCCTCCCAACAAACGACTGATATAACATCGCTTCACGACGTAGAGTCTCACTTACTCATCAGCGAGTGCAACCTTGGTCTTCTCACGATTAATTATTCCTCCCAAATAATGTTTGACTCTGTGTCCATTCACCAAAAATTTTCTTACACTATGTAAAGCTCGCAACTCAATTGCACCATAAGGAGTGACTCTCACCACCACAAACGGACATGACCATCTCGATTTTAGCTTCCCAGGAAATAGTCTTAGCCTAGAATTGAAAAATAATACATGTTGGTCTAGCTCGAAGTGACGCGACTTGATATGCATGTCATGCCATCTTTTTGTCTTTTCTTTGTAAAGCTTAGCATTTTCATAAGAGTGTAGCCTAAACTGATCTAACTCATTCAACTGCAAAAGTCTTTTCTCGCCCGCGGCTCCAAGGTCCATGTTCAGCTTCTTAATGGCCCAATATGCTTTGTGTTCAAGTTCAACGGGCAAGTGACATGTATTCCCATAAACTAACTTGTACGGTGACGCCCCAATTGGTGTTTTGTATGCGGTTCTGTATGCCCATAAGGTATCATCTAACTTTGCAGCCCAATCCTTCCTATTCACACTCACCGTCTTTTCTAAGATTTGCTTTATTTCTCTATTAGATACCTCAGCTTGTCTGCTTGTTTGAGGATGACATGTTGTTGCAACTCTATGGCGGACTCCATATTTATCCAGAAGGTTATTTAACAACCGATTGCAAAAGTATGTCCCTTCATCACTTATCAAAGCACGTGGAGTCCCAAACCTCGAAAATATGTTCTTTTTCACAAACGCAGCTACAACCATGGCATGATTTTTCGGCAATGCAATCTCCTCTACCCATTTTGACACGTAGTCAACTGCTAGCAAAATTTATTTGTTTCCTTTAGACAATGGGAATGGTCCCATAAAATCTATCCCCCATACATCAAAAATCTCAACCTCCAGGATATTATTCAGAGGCATCTCGTGCCTCCTTATGATTGTCATGTTCTCTGACACTAGTCACACTTCTTAACAAATGCATGGGCATCCTTGAGTAAATTTGGCCAAAAGAAACATATTTTAATACCTTTGCAGTTGTTCTATCGCCTCCATGATGGCCCCCATAAGGTGATGCATGACAATCATTCAACACTAATTCTACCTCTTTATCTGGAATGCATCTCCTCATCAACTGATCAACACATTGCTTGTACAAATATGGCTCATCCTAATAGTAGAAGTTCACATCATGCAAAAACCTCTTTCTAGCTTCAGATTCAATTTCAGGAGGAAGTACCCCACTCACAAGATAATTCATATAGTTTGCATACCATGGGGAAGGGTCTTGGGTGACAGAAAAATGTTGCTCATCAGGAAATACTTCTTTAATTTGTCCACCCTCCTCCACGTGGTCATGATTTTCCAGCCTTGATATATGGTCAGCTACTTGGTTCTCGGTGCCCTTTCGATCTCTTGTTTCTACATCAAATTCCTGCAACAACAAAACTCAGCGCATCAATATAGCCTTGGATTCTTTTTTTTTTTTGTAAATAGATACTTGATTGCTGCATGATTGGTATGGACTATGACTTTTGTTCCCACAAAGTATGCCCAAAATTTCTCAAAGGCCCACACAACGGATAACAACTCCTTTTTCAGTGGTAGTGTAATTCAGTTGTGCATCATCAAGAGTCTTACTAGCATAGTAGATGGAATAGAATACCTTGTCTTTCCTCTGGCCTAGCACTGCACCAATAACATGGTCACTTGCATCACACATAAGTTCAAACGATAGGGACCAATCTGGTGCCACAATATTGGGAGCAGCCACCAACTTCTTTTTGAGTTCTTCAAATGCCTTTTAGGAAGGCTTCATCAAAACTGAAGATTACATCTTTTTCAAGCAACCTGCACAAAGGAGTAGCAATTTTAGAAAAATAATTAATAAAGCGCCGATAGAATCCCGTGTGTCCCAAGAAACTCCGGACACCCTTCACAGAAATAGGTGGAGGTAATTTTTCAACCGCCTCCACCTTTGTCTTATAAACTTCAATGCCGCTCCTAGACACTCTTTGGCCCAAAACGATGCCTTCACGCACCATAAAGTGACACTTCTCCCAATTAAAAACCAGATTTGTTTATTTACAACGAGCTAACACCTTGCTCAAATTCTTCAAACAATCATCAAAAGATGACCCAAAGACTGAAAAATTATCCATGAAAACTTCCACAAATTTTTCCACCATATCGGTGAAAATAGCCATCATGCATCTCTGGAAAGTGGTTGGTGCATTACAAAGACCAAACGGCATTCGCTTGAAGGAAAAAGTGCCATAAGGACAAGTAAACATGCTCTTCTCCTGATCCTCTGGGCATATGACAATCTGATTGTATCCAGAGTAACTATCAAAAAAGAAATAATATTCATGTACCGCTAATATGTCCAACATTTGGTCAATGAATGGAAGTGGAAAGTGGTCCTTGCTGGTTGCTTTGTTGAGACTTCTATAAATCAATGCAGACTCTCCATCTCGTCACAGTGCGAGTAGGAATTAGCTCATTTTTCTCATTCTCAATCACAGTCATCCCCCTTTTTTGGGCACATTAAACTAGGCTCACCCTGTTGCTGTCAGAAATAGGAAAGATGATACATGCATCGAGCAATTTGATTACTTCCTTCTTCACGGCCTCTTTCATAATGGGATTTAACCTCTTTTGCTTCTCAACACTAAGGCAGTGTCTATATTCCAAGAAGATTTTATGCATGCAAAATGATGGACTGATTCCTTTGATTTCCGCAATTGTCCACCCAATAGCCTTTTTATGCTCGCGAAGTACTCTGAGCAATTTCTCTTCTTATGTGTTAGTCAGGCTGGATGAGATAATAACGACAATGTTTTAGAGTTCCCCAAATAAGCATAGCGCATATGCGCTGGAAGGAGCTTAAGTTCTAGCTTTGGAGCTTCTTCAATAGATGGCTTAGGAGGGGTCAGAGTGATAGGCTTGTCCAGCTCCTCAAATTTTCCGAACCCATGGACATATCAAGTACTTGCTCAATTTCTCCCATCATTTCATCTTCACTTTCTTCTTCATTCCCAATCAAAGCTCGTTCAAGAGGATCAATAGGGCTCATATAAGGCACTAATGATGTAGCATCACTTTCCACCACATAAATCATTGATAGCTCTTCATAGTAGGCTGGTAATCTGAGTCCTTTATATACATTGAATACCTCCACTCGATCACTTACTCTCATCGTCACCTACTCCTGGATCATTCCTACACATAAAAATACCTCAAATTAATATAAAATCAACACATTTTACATCCTAAACCTACGAAACAAAAGTAAAACATGAGACGATACACATACAAGTATATATACTTTAAGCTAAACATCAATAAACATCATTTAATTATACTTCTTTACATGATTAGTGTGAGCACGTGATTTTACTTATCATATAATCCTAAAAAAATCTCAATAAAATAATTGGTTTAATGGGTATTAAATTTTAAATGATATTTATGAATTTATTTTTACATTACGCGGCCGTGATTCGTCTTTTAAACATGTGAATAATTTAATTAGGTGCATAACTTTTAATTATTATTTAAATAATAGTGAAATATAAGTTACCTGATAGAAATGTCTAATTTTGGTTTAATCACTTTTCCTTTAACAAAATTATGAAATTGAACTAGGAGTAAATTAAATGGTATGATTTTTAATTAATTAAACAAATACTAGGATTAGAACTAATTATTACATGTTTAGTCTTAATTTAGGATAATTTAATTAGTAGAATGAATTAAACAGACCTGGGCCAAAATTGCCCAGGCCCAAGCCATTTTCGCTCAACCCAGCCCAATCCTTACACCCGGCCTACCCCAGCCCCTGATCCCAAAACGACCCCGTTTAGATTATGACAAATCCCAGCCAATGATCTCTTTTGATCTAACGGCTGGGAACTCCCTAATTTCCCAGCATATAAATGTCCGAAGCTCCCCCCACCCCCCAGTTCACTTCGAAGTCTTAAACCCCCTCCCCTTCGTCCGTCTCTCTCTCTCTCTTCTCTCTAAAGAAACCCTAGCCACCTAGGTTTCCCATCGTCCTCCGCCGACCGGAAATCGCCTCCGGCGGCGGACGACCTCCAAACAACCCCAAACTTTCACCCTACAATCCTCTCCTCCTCCTCAATCACCTCAAGCCTTTAATTTCTCCAAACACCTCACAAATCAAGCAATTTCAGATATGAGAATCTGAAAACCCTAATTGACATAGCCCTTTTCCCTCCTTCATTCCCTTTTCTCTCATCCGTTCAACCCCATCAGTCCTGATCCCTTGCACTAGTTCATGCAAGATTAACCACAAATCGTCTAATTTATCCTATTCTCTATCAAATCAGAGCATGCATGAGGTTTTCTCAAAGTGTCTGATGTTCAGTGGCCAAAGCGATGACTTATGAACACGGGATTTTAGCCGCTAAGAGTCGATTTTTGTCCTAATTCCCAGGTAAAACCCTTCATTGATTCTCCCTCTGTCTTTTCTGATTTCACCTACCAACTCACCATCAATAGTAATTCCTAACTTCTTGTTTCGTTTGTTTTGTTCTGAGTTCACCTATCGATAGAAGTCTGAGTTTGGATCCTAAAACGGCTAAAACAAATCCTTTTATTGATTTGCTGGTTCAAAAGAAGGTCAGTAAACACTGGCCCTTCTTGTTCTTTAATTGTTCGAGTTTACTTTGTGTTTCTCTGTAGATTTCTTGAACGTGACAACATGCTTTCATGTGCTTAACATGCTCGTTAACTTGAATTCTCTTATTATTCTGTCCAAATTCTCCTTCCTTTCCCTCTGTGTGTTTTCCCTGTTTATTGTTAGTCGTCTAGGCTACTAATAATCATGTGATTAGGATTTCAGGAATTTCCCTTGCTTAGTCGTATGTTTGTTTGTATTTTCGAATTAGAGATTCCTGGTCTCGATTTTCTTTTGTTGACTGCCGTTAGTCAATTACCAATATGGCTTGTTAGTTGATTGTTATATGCCTGGTTGCGTAAGTAGCTAAGATTAATTGCCAATTAACTAGAATTTCCTAATCGTCCCTGCCTAGCTAAAAGGTAATTCCTGGTTCATAACCCTATCAATGAGAGGAACACCTTTTGTTTAAGGAAAATCATAACTTGGATTTTTGTTAGTTTAAATAATTTAAGGTTATATTAAGCCTTAGTTAACGAACATAAGTTGCTCTAATTAGCTACTAACTTTCAGAATAGATCCCTTAATTAACTAAGTCTTAATCAATTAATGGAGTTGATTTATCTAACCTAAGCTCTTAAACAAGTTAGTAATTGAGCACCTTTAGCTATTTAAGTCCCAATACTAGTTAAGAAGAACTAATTAGGTTTGATTAACTAAGGTACCTAATTAGGATCGACTAGCTCAAGTTAATAGGTAACCCCAATCAACCTTGACCCTAGTTACCTAAGGGTAATTCTAGGGACTTTAAGGGGTAGTATAAAACTTTTAGTTAAGGGAATATTGGGTTTAACAAACCAAGAACCTTCTAGAATAATGAAATCAAATATTTTAGGGTTAAAAAGGTAATTTTAGGGGCTAGGAATCTTCTAGAATAAGGTAGCTGTCCCTAAAGATAAGGTTGACATCTGCATTTGTACTATTTTTAGCTTATTGTATAAGGAATACGCTAAGCATATCCTGTCCCAAATACCCCTATATATACACACACTTTTTACCATTAAAGGGACTTTTTTTGGAGGACTGGAAAAGGACAACTCTTTTTGAGTACTGAAAAAATCTGGAAATATACACAGATTTTTTAAGGGAATTCTCTGTATTTTATCACTGAAAAATGGACTTCATACACAGCTTTCATTTTCTATTCTGAAATCTCTCTTTGGATTCTGAGAAGAAATAGGAAAAATCAAGAGAAAAAGAAATAAATATACAAAATGAGTACACAAATAGCTTAGGATTTGGTTTTCTTGGAGCTGTGGCCTCTTCTACTTTGAAGGATTAGGTCTCATCTCTCTGGTTTTTTCTTCACTCTAGTTTTCTGGGTTTTCAAGTGTTATTTTTCTGGGTTGTTTACTATTGGATTGCTGCTGTTGGTTTGTTGTTCTTCTGAGCCTCAAATTTCAACCCCTGGACCTTTATTTGGTCCAGATTCTTCTGTTATTATTCACTTTGTTGAGGTATGTAACAATGCCATCTAAATAAAATTGTTATCTTAAGCAAAAAAAAATATTTGTTTTAGTTGGTTTTCATGCTTTGTTTCTTTTGATTTTATGGGTTTGAATCAGCTGTTAGAAATTATCTGTTTGTTTGTTTAAAAGTTTGCTGA